>CM019066.1:229248180-229462451 GCA_009667805.1 Leptobrachium leishanense | reverse complement strand
TGTACAGCGCTGCGGAATATGCTGGCGCTTTCTAAATAAAGAATAATAATAATTAATAATCCTCCGAGGTCCCTGCCAGCCAGGCTTCTAGTGCTTTACAGCTCACCTCAGCTGCCAAAGCATCTAATGCAGCCTCCATGTCCACAGCTACTCCTGCCGTAGCCTCGCTATCACACACGGAGGAGTCAGCTGAATTGTTGGCTACAATGGAGTGACATGCTGCTGAGGATGCGCAGCAAGTACAGTGCTCTGATTCAATCTCTGAGGTTGAGCGAGGGAGTATAATCAACCTAAAGGAAGGGGGTGCCAGTGATGACACACAAATAACTGGCACTCATGTTGCCCCAGCAGCTGCAGCATATTGCCAAGTTGGCTCCAGTGACGAGGAGATAGGGGTGAAGATGACATTGATGATGATGAGGTCACTGACTCCACCTGGGTGCCAGATCGAACTGAGGAATCAAGTGAGGAGGAGGGGAGGAGGAGGAGGCACAGCAAACACGAGGCACAACATCCTCTGTGACCAACCGTAGCACTAGCCTGTCCAAGGCATCACATGTCAGAGCTGCTCCGGTGCAGAGCGCGTTTGTCTCAAAGAACACATGCAGGAACTCTGCTGTCTTGGAGTTCTTTAAGAAATGTGCAGCAGACCCCACCGTTGCTATTTGTAATCTATGTCAGAGGAGGCTGAAGCGTGGGATAAACACCGGACGCTTGGGTACCACGTGCTTGAGGCGACATATGAACAAGTGCCACACATCCCGTTGGGGCAAAACTTTGCGTAGGTCCTCCTCCTCCTCATCTGTCTCTACCCACACTGTATGTCCTGCCATGCAATTGCCTACAACCTCCACCGACAGGGATGATGCTACAGTAATGGATGTACCAGTAGGTCCTTCCTCACAATGTGACATCATCCCAGTAGCTGAAGATTTACGCAGTCAGATTACGTTGCCGCAGCTGCTGCAGCGAAAGAAAAAATATAGTCCCAACCATCCCCAAGCACAGCGTCTAAATGCCAGTTTAGCAAAATTACTCGCATTGCAGCTGCTGCCTTTCCAGCTGGTGGACTCTGCTCCCTTCTGTGAATTTGCTGAATGCGCTGTACCACAGTGGCAGGTTCCAAAACGCCATTACTTTTCACGCAAGGCCATTCCAGCACTATACCAGCACGTGGAAGACAATGTTATCCAGTTATTGGGAAAGGCAGTCAGCAGCAAGGTGCATGTCACTTTAGACACGTGGTCCAGCAAGCATGGACAGGGTTGTTACATTTCCTTCACGGCACACTGGGTAACTCTGATTGCAGCTGGGAGGGATCCAAGATGGGGCTCTGTGCTGGAGCTTGTTCATCCACCACACCTCCAGAAAGCTGCTTGTATGAGGTCTGTCTGCTCCACCACCACCACCTCTTCCTCCTCCTCCTTCTCTGTCTCTGCGAAGTGGCAGTTAAACCCACGCCTGACAGGGTCTACGCAATGGCTCAAGCAAAAAGATACCATACTGTGCTTGAGCTGTTTTTTTTAGGTGACAGGAGCCACACCAGGTCAGAAATTTTGTCAGCTCTGCAGGGGCAGGTGCAGAGATGGTTTACACCATGCCAGCTTGAGCTGGGAATGATCGTCTGCGATAATGGCAGCAACCTTCTCTCCGCCCTACGCAAGGGTAAAGTGAAGCATGTACCATGCCTAACACACGTCCTAAATCTGGTGGTACAGTGTTTCCTAACCAAGTACCCAGGGCTGCCAGAGCTTCTCATCCAGGTCAGAAAAGTCTGCAGCCACTTCAGACGGTCATTCCCAGCAAGTGTTCGCCTGGCAGAAATTCAAAGAGAATTCCACCTTCCCACAAACCGTCTGATCTGTGACATGCCCACCAGGTGGAACTCGACATTAGCAATGCTGCAGCGTCTGCACAAGCAGCAGAGGGCCATCAACGAGTACCTGTGTGAGTATGGCACAAGGACAGGTTCAGGTCAACTTGGTTTTTTTTCCCCCCCGCAGTGGCTGATGATCAAGGATGCATGCACTGTACTGTCACCATTTGAGGAGGCAACGAGGATGGTGAGCATGGACAGTGCATGCATCAGTGACAAATTCCTTCAGGACTATTTAAGTAGTGGGGGCATTGAAGGTGGGGATTCCTCAAGGCAGGGTTTTGTGTGCCCAGAAACAGAAGGGCTTGTGCGTGGTTGGGAGGAGGAAGTGCACGATACGGTCATCCTCATTGACCAGGAAGACTCGGCAGCTAATGCTACCTCCAACCTACGCTGCATGGGCTCCCTAATGATGCAAAACCTGCTAAAGGACCCCAGGATTCATACTATCAACGAGAGGGATCATTACTGGTTGGCAACCCTTCTTGATCCATGATACAAGGGGAAAGTTGCAGAGCTAATCCTGCCCGCACAGAGGGAGCACAGGATGACAAAATTTGAGGACGCTCTAAAGCGAAACTTGTGTAACACCTTTCCAGGCACTGTTAGATTACCAAGTGCTGACACACTTGCTTCTGAGGCTGCAGGTGATCAGAGGAATAGCGGTGAAGGCCAGGGCCGCTTGACTGATGCATTTTTAAATTTTTTTAGTCCTCGATGCCCAGGGACGTCAAATGTAGGCACCCATTGCCAGCGTCTTCACCATATGGTGCAGGACTACCTAGGGGCAAGGGCAGACCTGGATACCTTTCCAGCAGATAATCCACTGGTTTACTGGGTGTTGAGATTGGATCACTGGCCAGAATTTAGCCAATATGCTATGCAGCTACTAGGTTGCCCTGCATCTAGCGTGCTTTCCGAAAGGACGTTCAGTGCCGCTGGAGGTTTTGTCACAGACAAAAGAGTGCGTCTGTCCACCGACTCTGTAGACCGTCTGACATTTATAAAAATGAATCAGTCCTGGATCAGCAGCTATCAATCCCCTGATGCCGAAGTAACGGAATAGATCGGGTATGTCTTCTGCATGCACAAAACCTCCAGCACTGAACTCTTCCACAATACCACAAAAGGGTTACGGTGTGAATGCACTTGCTGCCATGAAAGGCACAATATTTGGCTGCACTGACGCCTGTGCCAGATTTATATAATTTAAATTTTTTGAACAGCAGGGTCCAACCCTGCACTCTTCCACAATACCACAGAGGGGTTACTGTATGATGATACTTGATGGCCTGGCATTAAAGGCACAATATCTGGGTGCACTGACGCCCATTAACAGATCAAAAACTTTTCAATATAGGACCACATGGTCCACCCCTGCACTCTTCCACAATACTACAGAGGGGTATGATGATACTTGATGGCCTGGCATTAAAGGCACAATATCTGGGTGCACTGACGCCCATTACCAGATCAAAAACTTTTCAATATAGGACCACATGGTCCACCCCTGCACTCTTCCACAATACTACAGAGGGGTTACTGTATGATGATACTTGCTGGCCTGGCATTAAAGGCACAATATCTGGGTGCACTGACGCCCATTACCACCAGATCAAAAACTTTTCAATATAGAACCACGTGGTCCACCCCTGCACTCTTCCACCATACCACAGAGGGGTTACTGTATGATGATACTTGCTGGCCTGGCAGTCTTGCACCAAAGGCAGAATATCTGGGTGCACTGACGCCCATTCCCAGATTCATATCTTTTTAATATAGGACCGCATGGTCCACCCCTGCACTCTTACACAATACCACAGAGGGGCTACTGTATGATAGTACTTGCATGCTTGGCACTAAAGGCACAATATCTGGGTGCACTGCCATTGACGCCTGTATCAGATTCATATCCTCAGAGGGGTTACGGTGTGACGGCACTGTTGCCGACGCTAAAAGCCCAATTTTAAAGCACCTATTGTTACTTTCATCCAAAGCCTGCATAAGTTTCACAATAATTTAGCCAAAAAAAACACTAAACTTTTTCTGCGCGTCCTAAAATGTCTTTTCATACAGGCTGCCGCCCCAAGCAGTGGATATGGATAGATTAAAGGAAAAGCATTTACCGTCATATGAAACGTCATTTTTTTGTTTTTGAGGGTTTCTATACAACCTAGAAATCCGCCACTTCACGGGCAGGTTATGGGGACCTCCTAGGCACGATATTTGAAGGAATTTTTGGTTTTTATTTTCAACCCTTATTTCATGGAAAACTCACTGTCCCTTTATAAACGTTTTTTTTAAAACTTTTTGTCCTTGTTTCCTGTCCCCCAGGGCACTACCCGGACCCCCATACACCTTTTATGGCAAATATGTAGCATATATGCCCTCTTGGAGGGCACTCTAAAAAACCGAATTTTCAGCCCCATTGACTTGCATGGGGGTTCGGGTGCGGTCCCGAACAAATGGGAAGTTCGGGTTCGGGCTCGAACCGAACTCGGGGGGTGTTCAGCTCATCCCTATTGATGACCTCAATTTAGATGTTTTTTTAAGGGCTGTACCATTCCCTACAACCCTGTGTGAGTGTCCTTCGAGCCAGGCTAGGCTCTGATAAGGGTAAGTGTATTACCATCCAAAGTGTCTTTATTTGTCCTTTTAAAAACCGGCTGTGCTATTGTTCTTCCGTCTTTTTTCGGAGGGCATCTTGAGGAGAACTTCACAGCGAGGAAGCTGCTGATCCTGCCCAAGGCTTGTAAGCAACTACTACACATCTCTGGAGGAGTCTCGGGTCCTGTTTGGAAGTTCTCACGGCATATAGAAACGCACCGGGAGGGAGAACTGAATATTCAGTTCCTTTCGTTGAAAGAAAAGGTTACTTCAGGAATCGGCCATCAGCACAGTCTGAGAAAGAGGTCCTATACTTATATTCGCTAGAAGATTTCCTCCTATTGGTGACTTTCCCTCTGAGGTATCTGTGTTTTATATATTTTTCCTCAAAGAAGAACTGATTGTGACTCTATCCCCTTGATTCCAAGGAGGACTATAAGCAGAATTTTTTTTCCTTGCCTTTTTATATTATTTTATTATTTTGGGAGCGCTGTCCTTACCTTTTGTAATATACAGATTAACAGAAAATAAATATGTAGGAAATATAGTCACTATGTTACATGTTTACAGGTGCATTCCTTATTGAGGTATGTTAATAGGGAGCTCTTAAGGGACTTTAGACTGGGGGAAGATTTGATGGCGTCTGAGAGGTTGTTCCATAATTGTGGTGCTCTGTAGGAAAATGAGGATTGAGCCACTTTCTTTTTGTATTGTGGTATTGCAAGTAAGGTGCCGGTCCTGGATCAGAGGTTATAGGAGGAGGGAATTGCTGAGGGAAGCAGCCTATTCAGGTAGGGTGGTAGCTTCCCAGAAAAGCTCTTAAACACCAGGTTGGAAAGGTGAAGGGTGCGTCTAGATTCCAGCAACAGCCAGTTTAGCCCTTTTAACATGTCACAATGGTGGGTCATGTAGTTACATTATAGCACAAAGCAACAGAATGAGTTATACAATGTAGTAAGTTTTTGGAGGTGCGTATGCGGGGCGGCTGCATACACTACAACTCCGTATTCAATAGCTGGCATAAGCATTTGTTGTACAATCTGCTTTCTTTCCGCGGGGCTCAGGCAGGATTTGTTTCTGTACAGGGCACCTAGTTTGGGGTAAATTTTAGATGAAAGTTTTTCGATGTGGGGGCCAAAGGATAGATTTGGGTCTAACCACATACCTAGATATTTGAGAGAAGTGACTGCGGTCAGCGTGCCATTTTATTTTGTCCTGACACATAGATGGGGTGTTTGCAATTTGTGTAGTTTAGGTGCTGTTCCAAAGAGCATTGTAACAGTTTTGTCAGCATTTAGAAAAAGTTTGTTATCTTTGATCCACTTTTCTACCTCTGGGAATTGGCCTTGCAGCACGGCCTCCAGCTGTGGGAGATCTGGTTTGCTGGTATAGATTACAGTGTCATCTGCGTACATGTGTACGCTTTGCAGACATTGGGCAGATCATTTATGAATATTGTGGATAGCAGGGGGCCGAGTATCGAGCCTTGGGGTACACCACACGTGACTGGGAGGGGGAGGGAAGTGCTGTCAGAAATGGACACATATTGCGACCAATCAGACACATATGATTGAAACCAGGTTAGCGTGCGATCACCAATACCAGAGTTTTTACGTTTTTGTAATAAGATGGGGTCTACTGTGTCAAAGGCCTTGGCAAAATCAAGGAAGATGGCTCCAGTTAGGTTTCCTTGTTCCATGCCAGCCTGGATATCATTGGAAACTTTTAAAAGGGCAGTTGTGGTTGAATGTTTTGGACGGAAGCCTGATTGATCTGGGGTTAAATAGTTCCAATACTGATAGTAATCATGTAATTGAGTGTAAACACATTTTTCCAGGATTTTTGACATTACAGGAAGAAATGATATTGGACGGTAGTTGGATACCAAAGTATTGTCTCCACTTTTATGGATAGGTACCACTCTCGCAGTCTTCCAGAGTTTAGGTATATATCCAGTTGAAAGTGATTCATTGATTAGGGTTGCGACAGGTTTTGCAATTGCCGGCGTGCTGATTTTCAGCAGCATTGCTGGGATTTGGTCAGGTCCTGACTGGTGTTTCATTTTTTGGTTACAGAGAAGTTTAGTAATGGCACTGACAGGCACCGGTCTAAAACTGAATTTCCCTTTGATACAGGGTTTTTGCACAGTTGGAAGGATCTGACTTGTGTGCTGCCTTTCTGAATGTGTTTCAATTGCTAGCTTAGCAATCAGGGTGTTGGCAAATCCAACAAAATAGTTATTAAAGGCATTTTTTACATCTAGGGGGTGTTGCAGGGTTTGGTTGTTTACTTTGAGAGCAGCTGGTTGGGAGTGGACTGTAGGGGGTGATTGTATGCTATTTATGATTTTCCAAAAATTTCTCGGGTTTGATATGTTATTGTTTAGATTTTCATTGAAGTATTGGGCTTTGGCGAATTTTTGTTTCTTTTGTGCATGCATTCCGCCATTTTCGGTATTCACAGTGATCGTTCATGGACCCAGTACTCTTGAAATTTGACCACAGTGAATCTCTAAGCTGGTACATTTGTGTAAGATCAGCTGTAACCCAGGGGAGATGGGCCCCTTTTACTCGCACTTTACGCAGCAGGGCATGGTTATTCCAGACTTTCAGGAGCTCGGATTGAAAGTATTCAATTGCAAAGTCCAGGTCTGGGATTAAGTTTAGTCTGTACCATGGGAGCTGTTTGAGATCATTTAGGAAGTATTCAAGATTAAATTTCTTGAAAGACCTGCTGATTATTACCTTTGGGGGAGATTTTGTGGCCTTTATTTTGCGCACACAATACACTAGGCAGTGGTCACTAAAGCTATTAGGGAGAACGCCTGCCTCCTGTATTCTATCAGGACACTAAATCCTGCTGGGATCTAAAAGCACACAGTTATGGAGCCTGGCCCGGGAAGCTGAATTAAAATGTGAGTGCTGCAAAAGAGGAATACAGGGTTACATAGCATCATTGAGGGGCTATAAATTCTCTAGTGCAGTGAATCATGACCGGGGGGGGGGGGATAGGATGGCAGGCCCAGGGCAAACTGAGTTGAAAATAAATAAATGTAACTGGTAAAAATATGACAACTATATAGAGCAAACTGAACTGGTAAGGATATATATAATATTTAATATCTGATACGCTATATGTAATTATACTTTAAAAATAAACATACAAATTACCATATACAGTGTTAATAAAATGTGCATAGTAAAAATTGAGATAGGAGGTATTAAGCGATGTGAAGCATAGATTCAGTTCACCTTGCAGGGAGCTTGTGTTGATAAGTCCAACTGGGATCTAAAAGCACACAGTTATGGAGCCTGGCCCGGGAAACTGAATTAAAATGTGAGTGCTTGCAGGGAGCTTGTGTTGATAAGTCCAGCTGGGATCTAAAAGCACACAGTTATCTTCCTTCTCACAGCCAGGCCTCACACACTCCCTCACTGCTCTACATGTCTGCTTCCTTCTCACAGCCAGGCCTCACACACCCTCAATGCTCCATCGTGGGAGAACCTATGAATTTTTTTGCAGAACCTCAACCCACCTAAACTCTGTAATGGCACCAGATTGCAAGCAAAAGCAGTCCACAGAAATGTGATTGAGGCTACGATAATAACTGGTTTTGGCCGGGGGAGTCGGTGTTCATACCACGAATACCTCTTATACCTTCAGAATATCTATTTCAATTCAAAAGACTTCAGTTCACCCAAAAGGTTTGTTTTCCATGACCATCAACATGTCTCAGGGTCAGACTTTGAAGGTAGCCGGAATTGACCTAAGAGAAGTCTGCTTCTCACATGGGCAGTTTTATGTTGCCTGTTCCAGAGTGAGCTCACCTAATTCTCTGGTGATCCGAGCACCTGAAAGAAGAACCACTAATGTAGTTTACAAAGAAGTACTCAAATAGATTTTTTTGTTTCTATGTTCCAGATGCTAAAAAACTAAATATTTTTTGTTTGTTTGTCTCATTGTCTGTTTGTATTTACAACACAAAAAAATAATAATTCTGGTTTGAAATTTTAGCATAACCCCTTTGTTCGTGTGTTTCCCCAATGGCTAGAGTCCACGTTTCTTTCCCTAAATGCGTGAGGGATAAATGATCCTGCCAAACACAATATGGCCCTGAGGGCTGTGCAGAATCTGGGGGGAGGGGGGTTAGTGTTTTTCCATGTGGTGCACTTTCGGGCAGATAATACCACACTGCTGAAATTGAAACACCATACACAAAGTTACTACAGTAGCTACGATCAAACCAAATCGAGAAGGGTCACAATACTTACAGCATCCCTTTTACCTGCACAGCCCAAAGAAATGATCCACGGGGTCTGTTTTTGTTTGTAGAAGGTCACCTGAGCTCACAGCCTATTACATTAGCCAATCTAAACTCACTTTATTAGGTAAACCTGTTCAATTGCCTGTTAACACAAATTGCTAATCAGCTAATAACATGGCAGCAACGTAATGCATTTAGGCATATATACGTGGTGAAGACGACTTGCTGAAGTTCAAACCAAACATCAGAATGGAGAAGAAAGGGGATTTAAGTGACTTTGAACGTGGCATGGTTGCCCCTTCAAGGCACCTCTTTATAGAGTGAGTACCTAACCAATGTAACCAAAAAGCTGCTCTACTGAGCAGCTCCAAGCCCCTCCTGCTGCTTTTCAGCTAAGGAGAGGCAGAGAGATGGTGGGTTTTATTTATACACGCACCAAACACTTCCCATTTGGGGTTAAAAACAAAAACATGGAAAGAGGAACAGCTGCAAAACGATGAACTGGTGTTAACAGACTTTAAAGAGGTGCCTTGAAGGGGCGAGTGAGCTTACGTTGCAATGGCCATTGAAACAAACTAAAACCTCATAGTGTTTTGTTGTACATGGAATACATAGAAACGAGTGCAGATGACACTTTTTTCTCTTGTTATGTTTTATACATTAACTGGGCTGTTACTCCTGGCTGTTGCAGCCGCTCCGGTGAGTATGGGCGCGACGCCATTTTTTCTGTATGATGGTAATGTAATGGTGTGGGGGATATTTTCGTGGCACACTTTGGGAGCCTTAGTACCAATTGAACATCATTTAAATGCTAAGGACTACCTGAGTATTGTTGCTGACTATGTCCATCCCTTTATGACCACAGTTACCTATCTACTTCCAGCAGGATAATGCTCACAAAGCTCAAATCATCTCAAACTGGTTCCCTGAACATGACAATGAGTTCACTGTATGGCCTCCACAGTCACCATATCTCAACCCAATACAGCACCTTTGGGATGTGGTGGAATAGGAGATTCGCTTCAGGCTTGTGCAGCTGACAAATATGCAGCAACCGCGTAATGCTGTAATGTCATTGTAATATGGACCAAAATCTCTGAGGAATGTTTCCAACACCTACTTGAATCTATGCCATGAATAATTAAGGCATTTCTGAAGGCAAAAGGGGGACCAACACAGCAAGGTGTACCTATTTTTTTATGGGATTCAGATCAGAATAAGGGGGATGGAGATGGGGGGTAGGGATGAGCTGTTCGGTTCGGACGGTTCGGAGTTCGGACCGAACTTAGCCTGTTCGGTCTGCTCGCGAACTCCGAACATTTCCGGGTGTTCGCAGCATGTTCGACCACAATGCACCACAATGGCCCACAACGCACTTTTATACGGGCCTGAAGCTCGTAATTGGCTACAGCCTTGCACCTGACCACAGGTCTGGTGCAAGACAGGTTCGACAGTATGCCAATCACGGCTCAGAGTCCTGATTGGGCAAATGTTTCCCAATCATGGGCTCACAGAGCTAAGTCCCGCAGCACACTATATAAGGTTTCCACGCACCGCTTCAGCATGCATTTGAGTGGAGATTTCATAGGAGATTGTTGTTGTGTGTTCTTACTGCCGGTCTGCCACGCTACTGGGGAGGTCTGGGGGGGTCTCATTTCTACCAAATATCTGGGAATTGAGGTGATGTGTGTCTTGTCACTGCCAGCAAGTATTTTGGGGGGTCACAAATTTCCACAAACATTTGGGAATTGAGGTGATCTGTGTTTTATCACTGGCTGTCAGCAACTATTTTGGGGATCACAAATTTCTACAAAACATTTGGGAATTGAGGTGATCTTCTGTGTCTTGTCACTGCCAGCAAGTATTTTGGGGGTCACTAATTTCTACAAAACATTTGGGAATTGAGGTGATCTGTGTCTTGTCACACAGCCAGTGCCACGCAGTATTTTGGGGGTCACATTTCTACAAAATATTTGGGAATTGTTATAATCCATTTGTTCTCACTGGCTGCCACCCATCAGGGGGTCTCACTGATTTATAGGAGGTTTCTGAGATTTGTAATCTGTGGCTTCTCACTGCCACCCATCAAGGGGTCTCACTGATTTATAGGAGGTTTCTGAGATTTGTAATCTGTGGCTTCTCACTGCCACCCATCAGGGGGTCACACTGATTTATAGGAGATTTCTGAGATTTGTAATCTGTTGCTTCTCACTGCCACCCATCAAGGGGTCTCACTGATTTATAGGAGGTTTCTGAGACTTGTAATCTGTGGCTTCTCACTGCCACCCATCAGGGGGTCCCGCATACTTCTATCAGATTTATGCGAATTGTAATCTGTGGCTTCTCACTGTCACCCATCAGGGGGTCACACTGATTTATAGGAGGTTTCTGAGATTTGCAATCTGTTGCTTCTCACTGCCACCCATCAAGGGGTCACACTGATTTATAGGAGGTTTCTGAGATTTGTAATCTATTGCTTCTCACTGCCACCCATCAAGGGGTCACACTGATTTATAGGAGGTTTCTGAGATTTGTAATCTGTTGCTTCTCACTGCCACCCATCAAGGGGTCACACTGATTTATAGGAGGTTTCTGAGACTTGTAATCTGTGGCTTCTCACTGCCACCCTTCAGGGGGTCCCACATACTTCTAGCAGATTAATGCGAATTGTAATCTGTGGCTTCTCACTGCCATCCATCAGGGGGTCCCACATACTTCTAGCAGATTTATGCGAATTGTAATCTGTTGCTTCTCACTGTCACCCATCAAGGAGTCACACTGATTTATAGGAGGTTTCTGAGATTTGTAATCTGTGGCTTCTCACTGCCACCCATCAAGGGGTCTCACTGATTTAGGAGGTTTCTGAGACTTGTAATCTGTGGCTTCTCACTGCCACCCATCAGGGGGTCACACTGATTTATAGGAGGGAATTGTAATTTGTGTCTTGTCACTGGCTGCCAGCTTTCAGGGTGTCTCACTGAGTTATACCAGAGTTCTGTAAATCTTTAATCTTTATACCAGAGTTGAATCAGAGTTCTGTATATATTTAATATATATATCACTCACCATGTCTGAAAGAACAAAAAGAACAGGCATACGCTCCCAGTCACAGATAAGAGGGCAAGCAGCCCCTGTGTCGGGAGGCTGTGCCTCTGGTCGTTGTGCCTCTGGTCGTGGTGGACGTGGTGCAGGGCCGGCCCAAGCCACTGTGCTGCCTGGAGCGATGGATGAAATGCTGCCCCCCTAAAAAAGATAAAAACACGTGACATGTATGATCGTATCACAGAGCTCCAAGGCAATAAAACTCACAGTAATCTGCGGTGTGTATCAGTGTATCACAGAGCTCCACAGCAATAAAATTCACAGCAATGTGCGGTGTGTATGAGCGTATAACAGAGCTCCATAGCAATAAATCTCACAGTAATGTACGGTGTGTATGAGTGTATCACAGAGCTCCACAGCAATAAAATTAATAGTAATGTGCGGTGTGTATTAGCGTATCACAGAGCTCTAACAATTTATGCATTGATCTTTGCTTGATGAGAAATCACAGGGAAGTTGTTAGGCTTAAATCTGGACTTAATTTCCCTCCTGTGCCTTAATGCCTGGATCAATAATAAAGTAACAAGGTAAGAAGGACTAGAGGGCCCAAGGCTTGTAATCAGCACACAAAGCACGTAGATAGTCAATGACAGGTTCATTTTAATAACTAAAGTCTGGTAAAAGATACCTTACTCTTATACCTCATAAAGGGCCAAAATTGGAGGGGGGAAACAGGGTGGCTATATGCAATTATATTATTATTATGCAACCAACGCTGACTGAAGGATCGTGAGGGTTAAAAGGTTCACTCAAAGTGGCCAGTGAGGGGAGTAAAAGAGTTCATCAGAATGGGTTAGGGGGTACTGGAGGCAGTGAAGGTGTTACCTGGTCACTCAGAGGGGTTAATGAGCCCCAAGGGACAATGAGGGGTTCAGGAGACCCTCAGAATAGGTTATGAGTCCCTGGAGCCAGTGAAAGGGTTAATGAGTCCTAAGGGGCAGTGAGGGAGTTAACTGGTCCCTTAGAAGAGGGTTAATGAGTGCCTTAATTGCCTCATGGGTCACTCTGGGAGGCGGTGAAAGGGTTAAGGTGTCGCCCAGAGGCAAGAAGGTCACACAGACAGGGCAATGAGAAGGTTGGGTGGCAGCTCTCACCATGTTGGTGCGCTCTGTCTCCTCAGGGGAGTCTCAGTCGGGCTACAGGGCGAGATCGTGCTGTCTGGGTGTGTCCTCCATGTGAGCAGGGCACTTCCCGGGCTGGGGTGCGAGCGCTCTCTGTGCGACCGGAAACCACGTGCCCAGCCCAAAGCAGCTGATTGGCAGAGACACCTGCGCCTGTTCCGTAGCTCGAGCAGAGGTTGCAGGCCGGTCCTTCAGGCTGGCGGACAATCCCAGACGTGCCCTAGGCAGA
The DNA here is from genome assembly GCA_009667805.1 of Leptobrachium leishanense. Classification (NCBI taxonomy): domain Eukaryota; kingdom Metazoa; phylum Chordata; class Amphibia; order Anura; family Megophryidae; genus Leptobrachium; species Leptobrachium leishanense. Next base: position 229,449,252 of record CM019066.1, on the reverse strand, counting down.
TGGGCCAAGGCGAGCCCGATGCTCAGCTGGCGGCCAGGCCCACAGTGGGCATGGTTCGCCGGCGGCGCTGCTCAAAGATGCCGGCGCTGGTATAAAAAAAAAGTGCAGCGTTGCGCCGGGACACAGGCTTCAAAAATGTGCCACCCTACAAAAAAAAAATAATAATCGGCTGCCTGGAGCCCTTGCTCCATACTGCACCATGGTCGGGCTGGCCCTGACGTGGTGCATCCTCTGCAGGGACACGCTTGTCCTTTCTAACTGGTACTGGCCGTCTTCTTAAGCAGCAGCAACATACAGAGGATTTGGTGGATTGGCTAACCAGACCATCCTCCGAGTCCTCTGCCAGCCAGGCTTGTATTGCTTTACAGTCCACCTCAGCTGCCAAAGCATCTAATGCAGCCTCCATGTCCACAGCTACTCCTGCCGTAGCCTCACTATCACACATGGAGGAGTCAGCTGAATTGTTTGACTACAATGACAGTGACATGCTGCTTGAGGATGCGCAGCAAGTACAGTGCTCTGATTCAATCTCTGAGGTTGAGGAAGGGAGTATAATCAACCTAGAGGAAGGGGGTGCCAGTGATGACACACAAATAACTGGCACTCATGTTGCCCCAGCAGCTGCAGCATACTGCCAAGTTGGCTCCAGTGACGAGGAGATAGGGGGTGAAGATAACATTGATGATGAGGTCACTGACTCCACCTGGGTGCCAGATCGAACTGAGGAATCAAGTGAGGAGGAGGGGAGGAGGAGGAGGCACAGCAAACACGAGGCACAACATCCTCTATGAGCAACCGTAGCACTAGCCAGTCCAAGGCATCAGATGTCAGAGCTGCTCCGGTGCAGAGCGCTGTTGTCTCAAAGCACACACACAGGAACTCTGCTGTCTGCTGGGAGTTCTTTAAGAAATGTGCAGCAGACCCCACCGTTGCTATTTGAAATCTATGTCAGATGAGGCTTAAGCGTGGGAAAGACACCGGACACTTGGGCACCACGTGCTTGAGGCGACATATGACCTCCTGCCACACATTCCGTTGGAGCAAAACTTTGCGTAGGTCCTCCTCCTCCTCATCTGTCTCTACCCCCACTGTATGTCCTGCCATGTCATTGCCTACAACCTCCACTGACAGGGATGATGCTAGAGTAATGGATGTACCAGCTCCTTCCTCACAATGTGACATCATCCCATCAGTTGAAGATTTACGCAGTCAGATTACGTTGCCGCAGCTGCTGCAGCGTAAGAAAAAATATAGTCCCAACCATCCCCAAGCACAGCGTCTAAATGCCAGCTAAGCAAAATTACTCGCATTGCAGCTGCTGCCTTTCCAGCTGGTGGACTCTGCTTCCTTCCGTGAATTTACTGAATGTGCTGTACCACAGTAGCAGGTTCCAAAACGCCATTACTTTTCACGCAAGGCCATTCCAGCACTATACCAGCACGTGGACGACAATGTTATCCAGTCATTGGGAAAGGCAGTCAGCAACAAGGTGCATGTGACTTTAGAAACGTGGTCCAGCAAGCATGGACAGGGTCGTTACATTTCCTTCATGGCACACTGGGTAACTCTGATTGCAGCTGGGAGGGATCCAAGACGGGGCTCTGTGCTGGAGCTTGTTCATCCACAACGCCTCCAGAAAGCTGCTTGTATGAGGTCTGTCTGCTCCACCACCACCACCTCTTCCTCCTCCTCCTTCTCTGTGTCTGGCGAAGTGGCAGTTAAACTGATGCCTGAAAGGTTCTACGCAATGGCTCAAGCAAAAAGAAGCCATACTGTGCTTGAGCTGGTTTGTTTAGGGGACAGGAGCCACACCGGGCCAGAAATTCTGTCAGCTCTGCAGGGCCAGGTGCAGAGATGGTTAACACCAAGCCAGCTTCAGCTGGGAACGATCGTCTGTGATACTGGCAGCAACCTTCTCTCCGCCCTATGCAAGGGTAAATTGACGCATGTACCATGCCTAGCACACGTCCTAAATCTACTGGTACAGCGTTTCCTAACCAAGTACCCAGGGCTGCCAGAGCTTCTCAGCCAGGCCAGAAAAGTCTGCAGCCACTTCAGACGGTCATTCCCAGCAAGTGTTCGCCTGGTAGAAATTCAAAGAGAATTCCACCTTCCCACAAACCGTCTGATCTGTGACATGCCCACCAGGTGGAACTTGACATTAGCAATGCTGCAGCGTCTGCACAAGCAGCAGAGGGCCATCAACGAGTACCTGTGTGAGTATGGCACAAGGACAGGTTCAGGTCAACTTGGTCCCCCCCGCAGTGGCTGATGGTCAAGGATGCATGCACTGTACTGTCACCATTTGAGGAGGCAACGAGGATGGTGAGCAGGGACAGTGCATGCATCAGTGACACAATTCCTTTAGTGTTCCTGCTGGAGCACACTCTGCGGGAAATTATAGATGTGGCTCTAGAGGCAGAGCAGCGGGAGGAAGAGGAGGCCTTCCCTAGCTCTCAAGGCCCCAGTCTTTCCGCAGACAGCATTCCAGTGGGTCCTACTCAGATCAGACAGGAGGAGGATGAGGAGGAATATTTAAGTAGTGGGGGCATTGAAGGTGGGGATTCCTCAAGGGAGGGTTTCGTGTGCCCAGAAACACAAGGGCTAATGCGTGGCTGGGAGGAGGACGTGCACGACTGGGTCATCCTCATTGACCAGGAAGACTCGGAAGCTAATGCCACCTCCAACCTTCACCCTTCATCCAGCGTGCTTTCTGAAAGGACGTTCAGTGCCGCTGGAGGTTTTGTCACAGACAAAAAAGAGTGCGTCTGTCCACCGACTCTGTAGACCGGCTGACATTTATAAAAATGAATCAGTCCTGGATCAGCAGTTATCAATCCCCTGATGCTGACGTAACGGAATAGATCGGGGATGTCTTCTGCATTCACAAAACCTCCAGCACTGAACTCTTACAACAATACCACAAAAGGGTTACGGTGTGAATGCACTTGCTGCCATGAAAGGCACAATCTTTGGCTGCACTGACGCCTGTGCCATATTTATATCATTTTAATTTTTTGAACAGCAGGGCCCAACCCTGCACTCTTCCACAATACCACAAAAGGGTTACAGTGTGAATGCACTTGCTGCCATGAAAGGCGCAATATTTGGCTGCAATGACGCCTGTGCCAGATCTATATCATTTTAATTTTTTGAACCGCAGGGTCCAACCCTGCACTCTTCCACAATACTACAGAGGGGTTACTGTATGATAGTACTTGCTGGCAGTCTGGCACCAAAAGCACAATATCTGGGTGCACTGACGCCATTAACAGATGCATATCTTTTTAATATAGGACCGCAAGGTCCACCCCTGCATTCTTCCACAATACTACAGAGGGGTTACTGTATGATAGTACTTGCTGGCCTGGCAGTCCGGCACCAAAAGCACAATATCTGGGTGCACTGACGCCCATTACCAGATTCATATCTTTTAATATAGGACCGCATGGTCCACTCCTGCACTCTTCAACAATACTACAGAGGGGTTACTGTATGAATGCACTTGCTGGCCTGGCACCAAAAGCACAATATCTGGGTGCACTGATGTCTTTAACAGATGCATATCTTTTTTTTTTTTTGTTAAATGAAATTTTAATAAATTTTCATAGACATAACATCAATAATAACAATAACCATATATTGGTCGTATGCTTATTCATTCTATATAAGAAAGGGAGAGAGAGGAGGGGTTGCCCAAACCCGGAGAGGAAAGAGGGGAGAAGAGAGAAAAGAGACAGCAGGAAAGGAGAGAGGAGGGAAAGGGAATAGTCGTCAAAGATAACCCTAGGAGGCAATGTCAACCGAGCGGAAAGTAGGTAAGAGCCATTGTAAAAGTGCCAACAGATCACAACCGCATATTAACATACATCAGAGTATATAAACAATATCCATTAGCCCCTCCTTCGAAGTGGCAATCAAGACGAACCTATGTGGTCCACCCATGGGGCCCACAGTTTGTAATAGGAGGGCAAAGTGTTGTTGGTGATCGCTGATAGTTCGTCCATAATTTGTACGTCCCGAATCTTGGGGTATATTTTTGCGAATGAGGGTATCCTGGTACAATTCCAATGCTCCGCCAGTACTCTGCGGGCTGCAAGTGTAATTTTTGAGATCAATTTGTTTTCAATGCGGGACAACTCTGCTAACAGTCTGGAGAGGAGATATGCCCAAGGATCCATTGGGGTCTCCCGAGAGAATACTGCTTGTATCAAAGTGTGCGTTTGGTTCCAAAACTTCTGGACGTGGGGACAGAACCACCACATGTGGGGGTAGGATCCCCGCAAACCACAGCCCCTCCAACAAAGGTCTGGCGTTCCCGGTGTCATGTGAGCGATTTGGACCGGCGTGGTATACCAGCGGAGGATAGTAGGGATGTGCGTTTCGGGTTTCGGAATTTCGGAATTTTCACGAAATTTCCCGATTCGTGTTTTCGGATGCGACATATTTTCCGAATCGGATCGGACCCGAAAACCGACAGATCCGAAAAGTTTTCCGAGACGAAACGAAATATTTTTGGAATTATCAGATGGACTTGAAATGTGTCAAATAGAAATTTATTTTCGCTCTATTCATGATTTCGGTTCCATTCATGATTTCGGTTCCATTTCGGTAATTCTGGACATCGTATATTTAACTATTATCGGTTATATCGCTGATTCTGTAAATTTTGTATTTGTAAATGCGTATCACTTGTTTTTTTTGTTTCCAATGATCCGATAATTCTGTCGATACGATAATTCCTTCGTAATCGGGTCGGATCCGATTCGTCCGCGGGTCGCGCATGCGGGCGCGCGGATGTCGTAACTTTATTGAGCCAGTTTTTTGACAACTTTTTGGACAAAATATTGTTTTTATTATTCATCATGGCTGCAAGAGACGAGTGCCATTCAGACACCTCCTCATCTTCTTGCACCCATGAAACACCACCCAGAAAGAAGCGGGCCAGCAACATGGCATTTGACGAGATGCTGGAGCTGGTCCGCATCTTTGATCTTAAGGACTACGACTGCCATAAGGGCCCTTACGGCAGGAAGAATAATTCTAGAAAGGACCGTATCCTCAATAAGGTTCACACCACCATCCTGGAGCTGTTCGGGAAGGACCGGACGAAGGACCAGCTCCGAAAACGCTGGTCCGACCTCAAGACGCGCGAGCAGGAGCAACTGAGGCACATCCGTCGCGTCATAGCCAAACGTAAGTGTCATGTTATATTGTAAAGCGCTGCGCAAACTGTTGGAACTATATTTATAAATCCTGTATAATAATAATAATGTGCTTGCATGTGCTAATGTGCACAGAAATACGTTGATTTATCTAGTCCTTTTTTCATGCAATGTGATTGTGTATAGCTTTACGTTTTCACGACTCGTCATACATGCATTTTTGCCAAATTGCCATAGCTCTTCCTTTTTGTGATTTTACGTATTCGTGAAAATTGTGACATTTGATGTATGTAGATGAAGTTACAATGCTGGATTTCTTTTGGCACTGTGTGTATAGTCTGTAGTGTGCTGGGGGGGGGGTTGTTGTGATTGAGTCACGAGTGATGCATACGAGATGACCCGCAGCTTGCCCAATATTGGCTCCCATCTGCGCATCAATAAAAATCTCTGCGTCTCTGCTAAGTGGTAGGATGGGACATGTAGTTCTTCTGAAAGTGCATCCAAACAGAGCCGCGTTCAATACATCCTCAGCAGCTGCTGAATTGTTGCAGCGCAGCAATTCAGTTTGCTGCAGCAGTGTCATTATTGAACGCTTTAGATGCAAATTTCAAAACAAAATGACGGATTTCTGTTGTTTCTGCAATATCCAGTTTTATTAGCAGACACTGAAAGTGAAACTGAGGCTGAGGCATCTATAAAATAAAATAACTAAAAGCCGTCGGCACAATGCGTTTTGTATGCACACAACACAAATAATAGTTTTTATTGAATAAACGTAATGTTTACTTCTGAAAAAAATATATAATTGAACGGTAATATATGTCTATGTGCAGGGGAAATAAATAAATATTTTGTGACTTTAGAACTATGAGATGGGAGTAGTGGTGTGTCAAGCTGGTAATGCTAGTGGGTAGTGGAGGGGTATCGCAATACTTTCGGCAATATATTGTATAGATATACCATTTTTTCCAGTCTGCATTATTTACGTGTTATTTTTTGGATTTGGCAGAAGACCGGAAGAAGGCAGCATCTGCCCCGGCGGGCACCAGTGCCCCAGTGGAGGAGGAGGAGGAGCCACGGGCGACCACCAGCGCTGGTATATACTGTTTTATTTTGCAACGACTTTTGGTCAAAAACAGAAACATTTTTTGTTTACTGTATTTTAATTTAATTTTTTTATGTATAGCACAAGAGGAGCAGGAGGAGGAAGAGGAGGAGCAGGAGGAGGAGCAGGAGGAGGGCGATGGAGAGAGGGAGCCGGAGCCGCAGCAGGAGGCCGCGAGTCCAGGTTTTTTTTTTTACTGTTGTATTTTGCATCGACTTTTGTTCAAAAATAAATCAGTTTTGTTGTTTACTGTATTTTTTATTTCTTTAATTTATTAGATATAGCATCGGATGAGATGGTGACGGTGGTGGTGGAGGAGGAGGAGGCAGAGGAGGAGGAGGAGTCAGAGCCTCAGGAGGCCGCCAGCACTGCTATATACTACTGTTATATTATTTCAAGACTTTCAGAAAAAATAGAAACCTGCTTTACTTACTGTATTTTCCTTCTTTCATTTATTGGATATATAGAAGGAGAAGCCAGACCGGACACATCCTCCAGTGTCAGGATAATAAATCGGGAGGCAATCGGCGAGCTACGCCTGGCTGTTACGACCATCGATGCCTTCCAGGAACTGCTCCAGGAATTGCGGGAGCATATAAGCAATGCCGCTGACATCCTGGAGCGGCAGTGAGACCAGTGGCAGCCTCCTCCCGAAATGTAACCGGAATCTGCAGGTTCACTCAAGACAAGGCCGGACCGGACACGAGCAAGGATTGTCTGAACACGAGTCTCTTCAGGAAAGGCAAACTTTATTGTGATATCACAACAGATGCTCAAACAGGATTCAATCGCAAAGAATGAGCAGCGATTTTCACAGTGACATGAGATTTTATACCTCAAAATACATGATTAGGTACATCCCAATTAGCCCACCTCCCGGTTATGCTATCCCACCCCACGTGGGTTAGTACCTCCCTTTGGCTAATACAAAAGACATTTCATTAATTGGCTGTAAATTGGCAAACTTCATGTTAGTTTCAGTGAATCATAATTAGTTGCTCCCACTGTTCCGGGCTGCGCCCCGTTCCCTAGCGTCTTCACTCATTTGTTACAAAAGGCACCTGGTCTGATCTCTATACTCCTTTGTATTTCTGCGGGCCCCAACGACCTTGATGTATCCTTTCTCTGTGTCGAAAACAGCAGAGACCTTTCTCAGCGCTTTGATTGTTTTTCTTCCAATCTCAGCACATTCCTAAGTTTCTATGTATGCCTGCTTCTAATTTCAGCTAAAAACTGCCTAATTATCTCAAGTGAACCAATATTCTGAACAAGATGGTGGTCGCCTGGCTTACAATGGTGGCCATCTTCCAGTCTATTTCCACTACACTATGTTTGTTTGTGTTGTTTGCGCCCCTGTTGGGCAGTTTGCCATCCTTGGCATGTTCCCTTCCGTTCCCCATGTTGTAAATAAATTTTCTATTTTTTCTATATTTTCCTGTTTGTGTGCGTTGCTTTTCCTTACTTAATAAGTTGATATGTATTGCTTGGTTTCCACACTGTTAAAATTATATGTACATAAATGTATTGACATTTCTATGGACCCTTTGTCATAAATTTGTCAACATATTTGTGGCCATGAATGTGACTGTGCACATTCTACACTTCCAGCCTGGTCAAAAAATGTCACACACTAACACAACCTTGTTGTCTTGAGATTTTATTACCGTGGCATGGTTTTGTTAAGCTTAGGCGATGTCACAACAACACGGATTTTTGTCCACAGTCACATTCATTGTATAACCAAGAATTTATCAAAAAATATTGATGGCAGCACTGCGTGAAGTCTTCTCCGACACAACCCAAAGATCCTCAGTGCGGCTCAGGTCTAGTTTATTTGTCCCTGTTTGCAGCTTCACGCAACACCTCCTCCCAGCTATGAGCTCTCTCTCTCCCACCGCTGCCCGCTAAGACGCTGCCGCCAACATGGTCACGTCTTTGCAGGAAGACAACAGCGTGGGGGAACGGCAGCTGCCGACAGTCCCAAGACCTCGTCACAATGACATCAGTTCTGGAGTTAACCCCTAACTGCGACCAATGGTGGAGATAGGGGGTTCATTGGAACCCCCTATCTCCCGATCCGCGGCAGCTATCGGTTGGTTAATGTTTGGTATCTTTGGATCGACCAGAGCATGGCCTTTCCAACAATACCAAACATGACAATGTTAAAAATTATAAAAAATTAAAATATAAAAAAAAATAAACAGGTTTTTTGTTTTGTTTTGTTAATGCAGCAATATTGTTCCCATTTCAATTATAATGTGAACAATGATGCTGCACTAAGGATTTTTGTATGGGGTGCGTTTGTTAAAAATAGTATAATTTTCACCCAAAAAAAAATAACAAGTCCCCATTTCAATTTTTTTTAACAAACGCAACTCATAAAATATAACCGCAAACACTCGCATGTTAAAATGTGAAAAAAACACTTTACACCTTGTAAAACAAACATTGAAAATTCTAATTTTATTGCATTTTTTGTTATAATATACAGACAGGACATGACGCATACATATGATAATGATATATTATGAATCATCTGCCGAGTCTGCCGGAAAGAACGATATATAACATGTCTGGGTCATATTATAAAATAAGGCTTCAAAAAAACGCGTTTAAACAAGAGGAGCGAAACTGTTAAAAATTAGCTCAGCAGCAGACCGCAGCACCACACACAGGCGTGACGGGAAGCCGTGAAATGCCTCAGCAGCGAAAGGGTTAATTTTTTTTTGGTCTGTTTTAAATCATTTTTTTTTTTTTTTTCGTTTCAGATCATTTTGATCAACTATTTTTCCCTTTTAAAACCTTTTTGTTCTGGTTTTTATTTTTAAAGTCAGACCATTCGGGTCAGTTTAGCGTTTTTTAAATCGTTTTGTTCTTTTTTTTGTTCCTTGGCTTTCATACCATTTTTTAATGTGATTAAATAAAGTTGTGAAATGTATATTCATAAGAAAAAAAGGATCTTTATTTAATTAAAAAAAAACACGATAGAATCGCCAGAATTATCGTATTGACAGAATGAATTATCGGATCCGAAAAACAAACCAAAAATTTATTATAAAAAAATATATAAAGTATAAAAAAGTAAACCATAGTAGTTTACGTCAAAACGAATAGAGTTAGACAGCTTTGAAACGAGGAGAACAGACGTTCCGAAAAAACTAAAATTTCCGAAATCACGAAAAGTCGATACAAAAAACGAGCAAAGTGACACGAAAATACGAAAAATGGTCGAGGAGAACAGACGTTCTGAAAAAACGAAAAGTCCCGAAATCACGAAAAGTCGATAACAAAAAATGAGCAAAGTGACACGAAAATACGAAAAATGGTCGATATTCCGAAAAAAAATGTACACGAAAAACGAGTCGAGCCGAACCGAATCGAAACAGAAATCGGTCGAAACGAGCCGAATCGAACCGAATCGAACTGAAAAAAAAATCGGTGCACAAGCCTAGAGGATAGTTTTAATTAGCTGTTCTTGATGTGTGGTGCATATTGAAACAGACTTCATAGCTTCCCATATATCGCCCCATTCTTCCGCTTCCAGAGATTCCCCTAGGTCCCTTTCCCAGGCTTGGATGTAAGGGAGCTCCTTCCAGTCTAACAAGGCCGTGATTGAGCGGTATATGGATGATATGAGTCCTTTTGGATAGGAGCCCCGAAGGCATGTTGTTTCAAAATAAGAGGGAGGAGTAAGAGCTGCCGCTTTGATGTGGTGTCTGGAGGCAAATGATCGCAATTGTAGCAGTGGCAAAGGATGGGAGAGTCGGTCTTGTAAGGAGGCTGGCAGGTCTGCAGCAGTCAGCAGGGTTCCTTTAGGGTAGAGTTGGTATAGTCTAAATAATTGAGAGCCATGCCAGCCATCCGGAGGTAGAGAGTTCAGGGCCGGATGGAATTCCCTGTTCCGAAGTATCGGCGTTAAAGGAGAGGGCAGTGAGGTCAGATCGCACTTTGTTGCCAGTTTATCCCACAGTCTGAGAGAGTTGAGTATAGCCGGGCAGGCCGTTTTCAAAAGGGGACGGTGGACTCGAGGGGTCCAGATCCAGAAGTGAGGTTGATCGGGGTACATTAGGTTCCTTTCCAGATCGACCCAACGCCTGGTAGCAGTAGGGGCGTGCCAGGCCACTATCTGGGCCAGTTGAGCCGCGTAGTAGTACGAGAACAGACAGGGGAGTCCCAGGCCCCCAGGTTCTTTGGGCCTGTATAAGGTGGTCCTGGCCACTCTACGCCTCTTACCATGCCATATAAAAGAGTCTATAGCCCTCTGGAGGTCAAGCAGGTCTTCAGGGTCCACCGCCACTGGGACAGTTTGGAAAAAATACAAAATACATGGGAGGACATTCATTTTAATACAATATATACGGCCCACCCATGAGATCATATATCTATCCCAGCATTCTAGATCTTGCTTAAGCTGACACCTTAAAGTCGTATAATTAGAAGCGTAGAGGTTATGGGGGTCGCTCGTCAGGGTGATCCCCAAATATTTAAAAGAGGGAGATATACGGATTGGGAACGAGTTACGTAGTATTTCAATCTCCTCCATTGGAACATGAGTAACCATGGCCTCGGATTTTTCTATATTTATCTTATATCCCGACAGGCGGGTAAATTCGTCGAGCGAGAGAAGTAATCTGGGCAGGGACGTTAAAGGTCGCGTCAAGGAGACGTCTGTCGTCTGCGTAGGCCGAAACCTTAAAGGTGTCCGAACGGATAGTGACCCCCTGTATCTCTGAGGTGGTCCTAATATGTTGGAGGAGGGGTTCCAGATATAGTGCGAAGAGGGTTGGGGAGAGGGGGCATCCCTGCTGTGTACCATTACCAATTGGGAAGGGGGAAGGGTCAGTACCCAGGAAGAGGATTTGTGCAGATGGGGAGGAGTATAAGGCCCCTATGGCCGAAATAAAAGTGGGGGGGGAACCCCTGACGCTGTAAGAGGGTAAAGAGAAAAGGCCATTCAGCCCTATCAAACGCCTTCTCTGCGTCCAGAGACAGAAACAGAGAAGGCGTCCGAGTCTCTGAGGCCCACCACACCAGGTCCGCCGCCCTCCTTGTATTTTCGTAGGCTTGTCGGTCGGGCATGAAACCCACTTGATCCGGATGAATTAGGGTGGATAGCATGGGGTTCATTCTTAAGGCTAGGATCTTTGCGAAGAGTTTTAGGTCGGCATTAATGAGGGAGATAGGGCGGTAATTCTCAACGCGTTGAGGGTCTTTACCTGGTTTTGGTAGAAGTACTATTGAGGCCAATAATGGTTCCGGCGGAAGTGATCCGCCCCCTAAAAGATTATTAAAGGATTTTAGGAGTTGAGGGAGGAGGATTTTAGGGAATGTTTTGTAGTAGTGGTACGTCAGTCCGTCCGGTCCTGGTGCTTTGTGCGGTTTCATTAGGCCTAAGGCTAACGAAAGCTCCTCCGCCGTTATTGGAAGGGCCAGGGCCTTTGCTTGGGTTTCTGTCAGAGAGGGTAAAGTAGCCCGAGTAAGGTAATCGTCTATGTGGGCCATCAGGGAGGGGTCGACCCGAGTGTGGGAGGGAGTATGATCGTAAAGGGATCGGAAATACGCGGTGAAGGTGTCCCTGATAGCGGTCGGGGAGGTAAGAGGTGGGCCCCCTGCGGACTGAATTATAGGGATCGTCTGAGCTGGATGCCTAGGTTTTATCAGTCGGGCTAAAGGAGTGTCCATTTTATTGGACCTCTCGTAATATCTGCTTTTAGACCAGAGAAGGGAGCGTCCTACATCGTCCAATAGTAGTCTGGTCAGGTCTTGTTGGGCTTGGGCTAAAGCAGCGTATCCCTCGGGGGAAGGGGAGGATTTATGTGAGAGTTCAAGGTCACGTAAGGTCTCCTGGAGGGCGAAAATCTCAGCTAATTTAGCGCGTTTGTGATGTGTAGCCAAGCTCAGGAGAGTCCCCCGCACTACCGGTTTGTGTGCAGCCCATAACGTTTGGATGGAGACGTCAGGCGTGTCGTTAAGCAGGAAATAATCTTCCAGAGTTTTAGTTACGGCCTCCCGTACCCCCGATTTTTGAAGTAAGAAGGGATCCAGATGCCATCGGCGGCCGTATTGAGGAGCAAAAGGTCTAAGGAGCACCGTCACATCCGCATGGTCAGACCAGGAGATTGAACCAATGGAGGAGGACAGTACATTAGGGAGGGCAGCAGGGGATACCAATATGGAATCTATCCTAGAGTAAGTGCCATGAGGGGGCGAGTAAAAGGTATAGTCCTTAACTGAGGGGTGGTGCACCCTCCAGATATCAATATATCCGGAGTCTCGGACGAATTCATAAAATTGTTTATCTTGAGGAGAGGGGAGATGAGATGAGGAGGTGCCATGATGGGAGGATCTGTCAAGTGGTGGGCATAAAGTGGCATTAAAGTCCCCTCCCACCAAAATTTTCCCCCTAGCGTGCGTGGTTATAAATTCCTGCGTGGACGTCCAAAGGTTTGCATCAGGGACATTAGGACCATATATAGAAACAAAAGTGTAATATTGGTCTGCCACCTCTCCCACCACCAGTACACATCGTCCCAGCTCATCCGCATGGGATGCTGTCACCCGTAGCGGACAAGAGGAGTGGAACAGAACCGCCACTCCGTTTCTTTTAGGGGTGGCACAGGACAGGGAGACCCTAGGGTACCTGGGGTCGGCAAGGCAGAACGCCGCCTTTTTGGGGATTCTGGTCTCTTGGATCAGAGCGATATCTACTGATTGATGCTTCAATTCCCTGAAAAGCAGTCTGCGTTTGCGAGGAGAGTTAAGGCCCTTTACATTAAGGGAAAGTACTTTTATTGGGGTCATGGGTAGATGAAGAGGAGCATGAGCATCTGGACCCCCCAGGGTCCCCCCCCGAGAGCACCGCGCCGGAGGTGAAGCCAGGGGGGGAAGCCCGGGGGGAACCAGGGTGAGTCATCAGAGTGGGATAGACCAGAGAAGGGATAGAAAGAGAGAGGGAAAGATAAAAAGATATAAAAATAGAGATAGAGAACCCCGTGGTGGGCAGTCACAGGGGGGGGGGAAGGAAGCCACCCGAACAGGGATACGAAGGGGAGGCCAGAAGGGGGGGGGAGAAAAGAGAATCGGGAATGGTGAGTCCTTCACCATCTCTGAGGGTGAGAAACAGAAAAACCACAGAAATGGGGAGGCCCAGTCGCCCGCATTTAAACTTAACAATATCGAGTGTATCATAACATGTCACCTACCTAAACAATTTGAAATATATTTAAAGAAATAACCTTACAATTGTTTGAGTCCTACGCATAAGGACCTAGTTGCAATCGTCAGTCCCATCTACCTGCCCAGCGGCGGGACCTCTGGAGAAAGTCAGAGGGGGGGTCTGTGAAGCAAAAGCTCTTTCCGAGGCATGGATAGGGGCAAGAGCTAGTGCCGCCTGTTCAATCAGCCACCGTGGACCAGTCCAGCTCCATATGGGGTAATGGTTGAGGAGGCCCCATTTCTGCCAGAGCAGGTGGGACAGGGAGATCCATTAACCTGAGCAGGTCCTTGGCCTGATAGAGATAGGAAAATGCATGGCTGCGGTTATGCTTCCTTACCATAATCTTGAAGGGGAACCCCCAAGTGTATCGGATTTTATGCTGGCGGAGCGTTTCAGTGATTTCTCTCCATTCTCTACGTTTAGCCAGGGTAGAGGGTGAGAGATCCTGGAAGAAGGCCAGACGGGTATCCTCATACATTACTTCTTGGTCCCTGGCTGCACGGAGGAGGGCCTTTTTAATTGAGTAATAATGGAAGCGCGCTACCACATCCCGTGGCGGTGCGTTCTTGTCACGTCTGGGACCCAAGGAGCGATATAGGGGCTGACAGTTCTGGCAGCAGGCGCTGTACTATGCCTGTGAAAGTCGCTTGTAAATGCTCCCCTGTTACCGATTCAGACAGTCCCCGGAGTCTAACATAATTCCTCCTAAATCGGTTTGCCTGATCTTCGATGGCTCCTCTAGTGCGTGGACTCTAGTTTGTAGGCCATCAGTGTGGGTGGCTAGTGTGTTACAGTAAGCCGTGATCTGATCCGCCCTGTCTTCCAGTCACGCTGTGCGGTCACCCACCTCTCTAATGTCCGCTGATAAGCGCCTGGAGGTTTTGTCCAGCTCTGCAGCAATGAAGTGTTGGAGGCTCAGGATGTCAGCCCTTGTAGCCGGAGTAGTTAACTGACCGCACTCCTCATCCGGCTCCTCGTGTGGTGGAGGTGATTGGGCGCCATTTTGAGGGGATTCCACCAACCGAGAACGCGGGGTGAAAATCGGCGCTACCGCCTGCCCAGCGTCTCTTTTCGTTTTGGAGGCTTTCTTCATGATGGCACCGAGGTAATGGCGTCAGAGATCGGTGTTTATAGGTTATATAATGCTCGTAGGTGAGGTTATTCAGCGGGTCTGGACGGGAGCTCACCTAACCAGCGTCCGTTCTCATAGCCGGCTCGACTCTGCCCCCCGATGCATATTTTTTTAATATAGGAATGCAAGGTCCACCCCTGCATTCTTCCACAATACTACAGAGGGGTTACTGTATGATAGTACTTGCTGGCCTGGCAGTCTGGCACCAAAAGCACAATATCTGGGTGCACTGACGCCCATTACCAGATTCATATCTTTTAATATAGGACCGCATGATTCACCTCTGCACTCTTCCACAATACCACAGAGGGGTTACTGTATGAATGCACTTGCTGGCCTGGCACCAAAAGCACAATATCTGGGTGCACTGACGCCCATTACCAGATGCATATCTTTTAATATAGGACCACATGGACCACCCCTGCATTCTTCCACAATACCACAGAGGGGTTACTGTATGAATGCACTTGCTGGCCCGGCACCAAAGCACAATATCTGGGTGCACTGAGGCCCATTACCAGATTCATATCTTTTTAATATAGGACCACATGGTCCACCCCTGCATTCTTCCACAATACCACAGGGGGTTACTGTATGAATGCACTTGCTGGTCTGGCACCAAAAGCACAATATCTGGGTGCACTAACGCCTTTACCAGATGCATATCTTTTTAATATAAGACCACAAGGTCCACCCCTGCATTCTTCCACAATACTACAGAGGGGTTACTGTATGATAGTACTTGCAGGCCTGGCACCAAAAGCACAATATTTGGGTGCACTGCCACTGACGCCTGTATCAGATTCATATCCTCAGAGGGGTTACTGTGTGACAGAACTGTTGCCGACGCTAAAGGACCAATTTTAAAGCACCTATTGTTACTTTCATCCAAAGCCTGCATAAGTTTCACAATAATTTAGCCAAAAAATCACTAAACTTTTTCTACGTGTCCGAAAATGTCTCCTCTTTTCATACAGACTGCCGCCCCAAGCAGTTGTTTATGGATAGATTAAAGGAAAAGCATTTACCGTTTGTTTTTAAGTGTTTCTATACATCCTAGAAATCTGCCACTTCACGGGCAGGTTATGGGGACCTCCTAGGCACGATATTTGAAGGAATTTCATGGAAAACTCACTGTCCCTTTAAAAATGTTTTTTTTTTAACTTTTTGTCCTTGTTTCCTGTCCCCCAGGGCACTACCCAGACCCCCATACACCTTTTATACACCTTTTATGGAAAATATCTAGCATATATGCCCTCTTGGAGGGCACTCTAAAAACCGAATTTTCAGCCCCATTGACTTGTATTGAGTTTGGGTTCGGATTCGGAAAAGTTCGGGTTCGAATACGAACCGAACTCGGGGGTGTTTGGCTCATCCCTAATGGGGGGATGGGTAATGTCAGAACAGTGGAGGTATGCAATGTAAAGCACATTCAGCATGTGTGGGTCACAGCAATATTAAATGTATGCTTGCTAATGCAAGGAGCCTCAATAACAAGATGGGGGTACTAGAGGCAATAGCATATACTAAGCAATATGACATAGTAGGTATAACAGAATCGTGGTGGAATGAAACACATGACTGGGCTGTAAATTTACATGCTTACGCATTGTTTAGTAGGGATAGGAAACATAAGAAAGGGGGAGGAGTATGTTAGTATGTCAATTATGATTTAAAGCCAAATAGTACACACCTGGTAAGCGATGAGGGAAATGTGGAATCCTTATTGGTAAATAGCTCTTTGGGGAATAAGCAACTTTTGGTTGGCTTATGCTTTAAACCACCTAATATAGATAATGATGAGGAAGAACTGCTCTTAGAGCAAATCAGGAAGGCTGCACATCTGGGTAGCACTTTAATTATTGGAGATTTTAATTACCTGAACATTAATTCGGATAGTGGGACTAGTAATTCAGCGAAGGGAATCCAGTTTCTGAACCTGGTAAATGATACCTTCATGACACAGCTGGTAGAAGCACCAACTAGAAAGGATACCTATCTGGATTTGGTTAGGAGAAACAATGCAGATCTTTTCTCAAATATTCAAGTAAGGGAGAAGTTGGGAAACAGTGACCATAATATTGTGTCTTTTGAAATAAACTCAAAAAAGCATATTCATAAGGGGCATGCTAAAACATATAATTTTAAAAAGGCCATCTTTATTAAAATAAAGGAAGCTCACAATGTCATTGACTGGCAGAAACGCTGTCATGGGAAAAACACAGAGGATACGTGGAATATCTTTATACTAACACTAGAAAAATACACGTTCCAATATATTCCACTGGGTAATAAATATAAAAGAAACATACTGAAACCAAAGTGGCTCAGTAGGAAGGTAACCAAGGAAATGAAAAATAAAGGCATTTAAAGCTTTTAAATCTGAGGCATCCTATAAAGCATATAAAGCAGCCAATAAAGCATGAAAAAAAATTAAATGGGCTAAACTAGAAAATGAAACCGAGATTGCCAAAGAGAACAAGACCAACCCTAAAAGATAGGTACATAAATTCTAAAAAACCCAAGAGTGAAAGTGTAGGTTCACTAAAATCAGTCAGGGGTATTATTAACTGAAGATCGAGATAAGGAAAACATTTTAAATGACTATTTTTCTTCATATTTATCAAAGAGAAACCTGAAACAGAAGACATGCAAATCATTGATAAAAACTTACTAATAAAATGTGATTGGTTGACTCAAGAAAAGGTGTTGCAGCAACTAGGCAAAGTGAATGTGAACAAAGCCCCAGGGCAGGATGGAATTCACCCGTGAGAAACTGAAGGAGTTTTGAGTTGAAATATGTAAACCTCTGTTCTTAATCTTTCAAGATTCTTTTCTTTCAGGAATTGTACCAGAGGATTGGAGAAAAGCTGATGTAGTGCCTTTATCCAAGAAAGGTTCAAAATGTAGGACTGGGAATTATAGACCTGTGAGTTTACCATCTGTGGCTGGGAAAGTATTTGAGGAGTTACTAAGGGATAATATTCAGGAATTTATTGGGAGGTAGAACACTGGCTAAAGGATAGGGTACAGCGAGTGGTCAAAATAGTAAATTTTCAAGATGGACATCCGTGGTAAGTGGTGTCCCTCAGGGGTCTGTTTTGGACCAATTTTATTCAATTTATTTATAAATGACCTTGAGATAGGCATCGAACGTCTTGCATCAGTGTTTGCAGATGACACAAAACTAGGTAAAGTAATCCAATGTGAGCAGGATGTTACTTTGCTACAGAGGGATTTAGATAGATTGGGGGACTGGGCACTTAAATGGCAGATTAAATTTAATGTAGATAAATGAAAAGTTATACACGTTGGAGTGAAAAACACACAAGCCACAAATACCCTAAATGGTACTGAGTTAGGGAAGTCAAAGCAAGAGAATGATTTGGGAAAAATTATAGACTTCAAACTAAGTAACAATGCCCAATGTCAAACAGCAGCCGTCAAGGCCAGTAAGGTATTGGCATGCATTAAAAAGGGAATTCACTCTCGGGATGAAAACATAATTTTGTCTCTTTAAAAATCAATGGTAAGACCTTGAATATGCACCTGACTTATGAAAGGATATTATGGTGCTAGAAAAAGTGCAGAGACGGGCAACTAAATTAATAGGGTAGATTTAAGTATGAAGCTACCACCCTACCGGAATAGACTGCTTCCCCCAGCAGTTCCCTCATCATAACCTCTGATCCAGGACCTTCACCTTACTTGCAGTACCACGTCCACAATACAAAAAGAAAGTGCCTCGATCCTCTTTTTCCTACAGAGCACCACAATTAAGGGATCTCTAGTAACATACCTCAATACAGAATGCATCTTTAAATATGTAACATAGTGACTATATTTCCTACATATTTATTTTCTGTGTTAATCTGTATATTTGTGTTGTTTTTTTAATATTTTGCATTTTATTACTTTGTATTTCTGTAACGACTAACAATTACATGCTCTTGAATCCAGGACATACTTGAAAACGAGAGAAATCTCAATGTATCCTTCCTGGTAAAATACTTTATAAATAAATGAGGAAAGGCTAATAAACTTAAACCTGTTTAGTTTATCGAAACGGTGCCTTAAAGGGATAACTTTATATAAATATATACGGGACCATTATAAACCATTAAAAGATAGGATCTCCAGGTGAGGCAAAAGCATTTATTCGGGTGCAGCAGACCTCAAAACAAAGTAATGTGACGTTTCGACCCGCAGGTCTTAATCATACATAAATACATCAATCAAAAACCCTTGTATTTATACTGCCTTAATTGTTTGCATACTTCATACAATTAACCAATTATTTAATTAAGCATTTCAGGCAGATGAATTGTTAAACCGGTGAATTATTTAGCAAACATACAACCCCAAAGAAAAGAAGAATTGGGGGAAGCGAAAAAAGGCCTAATATAAATACAAAAATGAGTTCCAGAAATAGATAAGAAAAAAGGAAAAATTGGAAAAATTTAAAGGGTTTAAAAAGGTTAAAAGAAGTTTTGGAGGGGTGTCCAGAGAGACATGGCAATCCATATCTACAAAGAATATATATATATAAATTCTTATTACCACAGTGTTAGAATTATATCTATACATGTCAAAAGATATTTATGGCATTGCTAAACTGTAGATAGCACACTACATCACAGGTACATGGTAAGACTTGAAACCATAAAGATATATATGTAGATCCCATCATACATAATGTGAAGTACAGAAGGATGATTAACACAAACCATACAGTGTCATGAGAAAATGAAGATAAAAATGAAGCAAACCAACTAGGTGAAACCTATTGTCTAACGACCATTATGTGGAACCTCCAAAAGTGGAGGATGCACATAATTATCTAGAAAAGAAATTCAAAAACATATATTTAGATCAAATTCTCTATTTAGACCCTTTGGCCACAAGGTGTCAAGTTTATATATCCACTTTTTTTCTTTACGTTTGAGTAAACGGGTCCTATCACCACCACGTCTAAGTGGGGGTACTTGGTCGATGACTTGAAACCGTAATTGTGCTACACCGTGAGAGCAAAGATGAAAATGCTTAGCAACAGGTAGCTCTAATCGCCTGGTACGGATCGTAGATTTATGTTTACTAATTCTATCCTTCACCTTCATGGTTGTTTCGCCTACATATAAAAGGCCACACGGACATTTTAACACATATATCACGAATGAAGAGTCGCAGGTGAAGAAACCCTGTATGGGTATTTTCTCACCTGTCTGTGGATGTAATACAGAATCACCCTTGATCACAGCATTACATGAGGCACAATGTAAACAGGGGAAAGTCCCACATTTTTTTGGTGCCAGGGTGACCTGTTGATATTTCTTAAAAGATCCCACGTCAGCATTGACTAGGGAATCCCTTAAGTTTCTGTTTCTTTTGTGAGCAAACATAGGTGCAAACTGAAAGGAGGGGATCCCACTATAAGCTTTTTGGAGAATTTGCCAGTGTTTACGTACAATCTGGTTAATGGATCTACTAGCCTCATTATATTTAGTTATAAATGGAATACGAGATTCCTTACATTGTTTATCTTTAGATTGAGAAATGATAGAAGTGCGATCCAAAGTTTTAGAGCGTATATACTCATCTTGTAGAAGAGTTTTGGGATAACCTCTATCAGTGAACCTATGTGTCATTTGTTGAAGTCTATCATCCCGAGTGTCAGGATGAGACAACACGAGGTAATGATTTAAGTGTGCTCTCTGGATGAAAGCTACTATAGTGTAAAAGGCTGTTTCTATCTGTAGGTTTTACAAATAGGTCACTAATGAGATGTGTCCCCTCAACTCTCAGAGTCAGATCTAAAAAATTGATCTCAAGAGAACTAGAGATCATAGTGAATTGAATGTGAGTATTAACTGTATTCATCTGTGTGTGGAAAGTGATTAAGTCAGTTTCGGTTCCAGTCCAAATACCAAAAACATCATCGATGTATCTCCACCAAGTGTGTACAAAATCTCTAAAGAATGGATGTGGATAGACAAATTGATTTTCAAATGCATCCATATATAAATTAGCATAGGCAGGAGCCATATTGGATCCCATAGTTATACCTCTGCACTGTTTATATACCATATCTCCAAACAGAAATATATTATTATGGAGCACAATCTCAACCCAGTTCATCAGAGAAGTGATGTGTTCATAAAAGTAATGTATCATGAATTGCTTTCATACCCTCTGTGTTCGGGATAGAGGTATAAAGACTCGTCACATCCCACGTGAATAAAATGACCGGACCTGTAAATGAAAGTCCTGCTATGCGTCTCAACACGTCCTTACTATCCCATAAAAAGGATTGAGTTTTAATGACCAAAGGCTGGAGAGACAGCGGCTGAAGCACGGAATCCGTGCTTGCCACAATCGGTCTCCCCGGTGGGTTCTCCAGGCTTTTATGTATTTTGGGCAGCACGTAAAATACTGGCAGGATAGCATGTTCTTTTTTCAGATATTTATATAGATCCTCGTCTATGATGTTCTGTGTTAAGGCCTCTAAAATTACTGTATCAATTAATTTCTCTAGTCGTGTAACTTCACCCAAATGACTAACACTATATGTGTCGGTGTCGCCGAGTTGCCGATTAACCTCCTTAACATAGTCCACCTGGTTCATAATCACCAAGGCTCCCCCCTTGTCAGCGGGTTTAAGAGTGATGCTTTTATTTTCTCTAAGATCTTTTAGCGCCTGTCGTTCAAGTTTAGAAAAATTAGGACGTTTACCATCGATAAATACATCTAGTAAATGATCAATATCTTGTTTCACAAACTGAACAAATGTTTCTATGGGAGGAGTCGTAGGTGGAGAGAAATCACTCTTAGTCCACAATTTAAGTTCTTTAGCATGAAATGAGGTGTCAGAGACATTAGAAGTATCTATATCAATGGGTTCTGCTCTCCCATGAAAAAATACTTTTAGTTTCACGTTGCGAAAAAACTTCTCTAGATCCACACGTAAAGCAAAGAGGTCAATAGGAGCAGAGGGACAAAATGAGAGACCTTTAGATAGTACCTTATATTCAAAAAGTACATGATATATATTTATCACTAGCGGCGCTGATTGTACATCTTTGGGTGATAAGTCTTTTTTGTTCTTCCAGGATTCTGCCTTCTTTCTGCGTTTGTGATGTTTCCTCTTCCTCCTCCGTCCTGTTTCTGTTGATCTCTGACTAAAAAAGAAGCAGAATTGGTAGGGACAAGGTGTGAATATAATTGGTCATCCGATGTATCTAGATCTGTTTCTGTAGAGTCTTGGCCTAGATTGTAACTAGTGTGCTTTTTTTGAAATCGTGGTCTTCGAAAATGAGAGGATTGTATAGGTGCATTTCCAAAAGTGGTGTTACTCTGGGTCCATCTATAGACTCTGCCTTTAGTATAATCTTCTAAATCTCTTGCAAATTTAATTCTCTTTCTATCTTCTATTTGCATCCTCATGTCCTCCATTTGTTTATTCAGTCGAGTATACAATTGTTCCAAAGATTCCAAAGACAACATATCTTTTAATTGGACCTCGAGAGCTGCTATTTCGGTCTCTAGCTCATCGAGTTCTTTCTTTAATTGTTCAATAGTTAGTAGCATAATATCGAAGGAACATTTGTTAAGAATCATTTCAAATTTCTGACAATATTCAACACTGTCAGAAAACAAAGTAGGTCTTAATTTGATGCGGAGACCCCTAGGGATCCGCTTCACTTTAAAGTATTCAGTCAAGGTGAGACAATGGCGTTTACAGCTTACCAGTCTTCCTTTCGTTTTTTCTAGCTGTATTTTTAGTGTGACTTCTCCTGGATGGCTAAGGAAACAGTCCTGTGATGTAGTGGCACCAACAATGCGGTCCGCATCCGCTGCGGTGTAGGAAAAGACCCCCTCAGAGGTTGCTGCTTGTGTCCCCATCATTTTCCTGTGATGCGTCGGCGAGTGAAAGCGTAACTCGCAGTACTTCCGGGTTCCGGATTCCGGATGTAGGGCTCGACCCCCTGTGTACTCACGGCTGCGGCCAGGCAGAGATAGGAGCAAAATGCCGCGACTACTTCCAAGGGGGAGCCCAGATAGCAGAACCTCGCCGAGATCACCATCAAGGGGACGCCGCCAGTCCCATAAACAATCAAAGCAAAAAAAGATAGGATCTCCAGGTGAGGCAAAAGCATTTATTCGGGTGCAGCAGACCTCAAAACAAAGTAATGTGACGTTTCGACCCGCAGGTCTTAATCATACATAAATACATCAATCAAAAACCCTTGTATTTATACTGCCTTAATTGTTTGCATACTTCATACAATTAACCAATTATTTAATTAAGCATTTCAGGCAGATGAATTGTTAAACCGGTGAATTATTTAGCAAACATACAACCCCAAAGAAAAGAAGAATTGGGGGAAGCGAAAAAAGGCCTAATATAAATACAAAAATGAGTTCCAGAAATAGATAAGAAAAAAGGAAAAATTGGAAAAATTTAAAGGGTTTAAAAAGGTTAAAAGAAGTTTTGGAGGGGTGTCCAGAGAGACATGGCAATCCATATCTACAAAGAATATATATATATAAATACTGGCGGCGTCCCCTTGATGGTGATCTCGGCGAGGTTCTGCTATCTGGGCTCCCCCTTGGAAGTAGTCGCGGCATTTTGCTCCTATCTCCATTATAAACCATTGTCTGGAAACCTATTCATTAATAGGACTATACACAGGACACAAGGTCACCCAATTAAACTGGATGAAAGGAAATTTTGCCTAAAGCATAGGAAGGGTGATTTTACGGTGAGAACAATAAAGCTGTGGAATTCTCTGCCTGTTGAGGTGGTTGGGTCAGAGACTGTACAGACTTTTAAACAAGGACTGGATGACTTCCTGCAGACACATAATATTTAATATGTGGGTAAAAGCTTGATCCAAGTAGAAATCTGACTGCCATTCTGGGGTCAAGTCCACACTGGTGTATTTTGGCCTAGGCCAACAAGGCCTAGAGCGGCACTTTCCAGGGGGCGGTGGCCCGCCGGGTGGCCCCACCCCTAACAAAAAAAAAATTTTTTTTTTTTTTTTACTTTTGCAAACTATTTTACCAGGAAGGAAACATTGAGATGTCACTAATTTTCAAGTATGTCCTGGGTAGGCAAGGCCTAGGCTTTCACTTTCCAGGGGGCAACATAAAACCTCACCACTAATTGGGTTACTCACAGAGCACCGAAATGACGCCAACATCTTGGTGTTCTGTAGTTCCCTGCACTTCGGGGAATAACATTTCCCCACCCTGCAGTGAATTCACCATTCACCACAGGGTCCCCAAAGTGCATGGAATCGGCCGTTGTATGCTGCCACCGCAAACCCATGGCCTGCGGTTTTCAAAAGAACTACTGAATGAAATTGTCTGGAATTTACATATAAGATCCTATAATTGATAATAAAAAGCTCTGTTACAGAAAAAGAAGAACCGCTATTATAAAAAAGGGGGGGTTTTGCCAAAAAAATTCTGAAAAATTACTAAAAGATACTTAAACAAAAATCAATAAATAAATACAGACTTTTTACTGCAGATTAAAATAATAAATGGTTTATTAGATATTGCATAAAAACAGAATATTTTTAACATTGAAACCTATGGGGTTCGCCTGAATAAACCTGCTGATTGAAACCACCGAACATCAGGGCATTTTACTGACATTTCTCTGCTGTTTGGGGTTCTCTGAATAGATTAACCATTACTTCTCTATGGGGATTTGCACTGCCTTCAAACAGCACCGTACTTGCTGGCAGTTCGCCAAACTTGCGTGTGAGCATATCACCAGATCAGTGGTGTACTTAGAGGAGTGGCGGAGGGCGGGCCGCCCCAGGTACCAGTGATTATGGGGGTGTCATTAGGGGGTACTAGTTGGTGCCACTGTCACTGTGTCAGCTTTGAGCAGTGTTCTCAAACAATGAGCAGTGGAGCAGGGCATTTGCATACGGAATAAAATCGAATAGAATAAAAATCCCCCTCTCCTCACTCCATAGCTCCTCCCCTGCCCGCAGCAGCTCTAGGAGAGGGGAGGGGGAAGTGATTTGTGTCCAGAGAGAGAAGATGACAGTAAATGGCAGGTAAAGGGGGGGGGTATCAGCAGAATATGAAGCCCTGTCTGCTTACTGCTGTTTAAAGTGGACCTTTCCTTAACCAGCACTGCAGTGATAGAAATTTGTCATTGAGCTGCCTGGCTCCTGGTGAGGCTGCGTGCGTGCAGGTCACACTCGGTCCGGCCAGTCAGGTGGTACTGAGTCTCAGTACCACCTGACTGGCTGAACCACGTGACACACACGCACGCAGCTGCCCGCCCTTTCGTTAACATGGACTGTCACTCTGTTCTGGACTGAACACCCACTGGGAAGGGAATCAAAGCCACGGTGTTCAGTCCAGCACCCTCTTGCTGACAAGATGGCTCCACGAACAGGCACAGCCGCGATCCTAACGTGGCCTGGAGGGACCTCCTGCTGAGTCTGTACACAGTCCCTGCTGACTCTGCAAACAGCCCTACCGCGGAGGCCAGTAAATGTAGAATAAATAATTGCTGTGTGCTCATATACACTCGGTTTTCTGGGAGTTTTATTGCAGTGGATTCTGATGCACTCATACACACCACACATTGCATTGCTGGGAGTTTTATTGCCGTGGATTCTGATACGCTGACACACACCACACATTGCATTGCTGGGAGTTTTATTGCTGCAGATTCTGATATGCTGACCCGCACATTGCATTACTGGGAGTTTTATTGCTGTGGATTCTGTGATACACACTGCATAGTACTGTGAGTTTTATTGCCCTGGAGCTCTGGGATACACTCATACACACTGCACATTACTGTGAGTTTTATTGCTGTGCAGTTCTGTGATATGCTCATACACAGTGCACATTTCTGTGGGTTTTATTGCTGTGCAGCTCTGTGATACGCTCATATGCAGTGCACGTTTCTGTGGATTTTATTGTTCAACCAATTAGAGCGGCTGTGAATCACTGTCTGAGCTTGGCATCAGTGTTCACTGGCAGACTTGATGCTCTGATCTGGATGCAGGGTTGGTAGCATGGCACAGGAAGAAAGCTGCCCTTCTGATATGAGGCTGGTACTTTGCTCCCTTTGCAATGGGTACCCTGCCTAAAACTACCACTGCTGAGCACAAACCTGGCATTGCCCAGCAAAACCCATGTCTTCCTGTCTTTACACACAGTAGATAATCTGTGGTTTTCTCAGGGGAATTCTCAGGGGAATAAAGTGAGGGGGGCTGACTGCTGGCAGCAGGCAGCCCCCACTTTATTCTCCCCCCCTCCCCTCACAGCACACACATTTCTGTGGTTTTATTGCTGTGGTGCTCTGTGATATGCTTATACACACTGCACATTTCTGTGGGTTTTATTGCTGTGAAGCTCTGTGATACGCTTATACACACTGCACATTGCTGTGAATTTAATTGCTGTGGTGCTCTGTGATATGCTTATACACACTGCACATTACCGTGAGTTTTATTGCTGTGGAGCTCTGTGATTCGCTCATACACACTGCACATTACTGTGAGTTTCATTTCCTCTAAAGAGGAAAAGGTGGAGCCTAAAGAGGAAAAGGTGGGGCCTATAGAGGAAGGGATGTGCTTTAAACAGGAAGAGGTGTGGTCTTGACAGGAAGGGGTGTATCAAATTTAAATTAGGGGGTGCACGAGTTTAGTCAGGCCTAGGGCAGCACAAAACCTAAATACACCACTGGGTCAAGAAGGAATTTTTTGCCAGTATGTTGCATATTGGCGAGTGCTTCAGACTGGGTTTTTTGCCTTCTTTTGGATTAACAGCAGTAGGTGAGGTGTGAAAGGCTGAACCCGATAGTTGCATAGGCTGTCCATGTACTATGTAGTAAAGTGGCGGGTGAGTTATATCTCCCTAATACATGCCAATGTAAGACATTGAGCAGAATATTAACCAAGCTGGAAAAGTTCGCAGAGGGCCTCTTGATTTGTGGTGGCGACTTCAACCTCTCCCTAAACTCACCGGCGAGTCCGCCCACAATTCAGTCCTCACCACGATGTCCAAGGTTTGTTCGGCTGGTATTTTTATCCTGAAAAATGCCTAATAAATCCTAAAAAAATAAATAAAGAGACTTTTTTGCTGCAAATGAAAATAATAAACGGTTATATAAATATTTTTAAAAAATAGGGATTTTCTTTCCCTTTGAATCCTATAGGATTCGCCTGATTAAACCTGCTGAATGAACCACCGAAAATCAGGGTTAGAAATTATGGTTAGAAGCTACGGTTAGGAATTGCGTGTTGAGCGTCATGGGGATTCCCTTCCCAGTGCGCAGGATGCTCCAAGTCCGTCCTGTGTCTGCAACAATGATTCCGTGGTCTCGACTGGAGGTAGTGCTGGGCCCCAGAGAGGCCACCATGCAGCTTCACACTGCAGATCCCAAAAGATATGCCTCGTTTTATATTTGACCTGAGTGGTGAGTTATTCACACACAGTCTCAACACATACACACTGCATCAGTCATTACACACACACACTGCCTCAGTCATTATACACATACATACACACTGCCTTAGTCGTTACACACACACACACACACACTGTCTCAGTCATTACACACACACACACACACACTGTCTCAGTCATTACACACACACACACACACTGGAGAAGGGTGAGACTGGGAACAAAGTTCAAGTCTCCCTCTGATTCCTCTGCAGCACTGCACTATCTCGTGGCCGGGATGCCCAGGGCTCCATGGAGTCCTATGGTCTCTATGATATGATAAAGCAGTGGCGAGCTGCACCACTGATAGTTTCTGGCAGCCTTGCACTTTGT
Source organism: Leptobrachium leishanense (assembly GCA_009667805.1). Lineage (NCBI taxonomy): Eukaryota > Metazoa > Chordata > Amphibia > Anura > Megophryidae > Leptobrachium > Leptobrachium leishanense. The sequence continues at coordinate 229,421,815 of CM019066.1, read as the reverse complement.
TCCGAGGCTAGGTCTTAGCAATGCATCTACAGTCGAATGTGCTCGGTAAAATGGAGACTGTCAGGAATATCTGCAAGCGCACATTATCCTGCCTACCATCTCCATTTTACCGACAAGTGGAGTGTATTATGTGTAACGCAGACATATCAGTGAATCCCATACTCTCTGTATAGTGTCCTCTCTGTGTATTACGCGTAACGCAGCAGTTATCTGTAAATCTGGAGGGGCCCAAACGCTCTCTAAGCTTTTTGGCTGAGCTGCACTAAGTGGATTATGGCCACTGTAGTATAGCGGCAGCCAACTTTAAACCCAGAAAGTGCCTGGCTGCTTCTCATGTACCGCACGGGCCACTCTGTGCAGACGCTGAGCTGCAGAATGGGCGATGACTGCTGTAGTATAGCCATCTTTATGTCTAAAAGAGGCTGACGGCTTCCCCAGTTTACCTGCACATCCCTCTGTACCGCTGAGATGCACCACGTCGAGTTTCTTAGCCAATTAAATCATAAACACAAGGATGTACATGCAGTGGTGTCACTAGGGTTGGTGTCACCCGGTGCGGTAACTCATGGCCCCCCCCCCCGAGTTTTACGTTTTTTTTTTACTGCTCTTAGGCTGGGGTCGACGAGCGTAGTGTTCACGTCCGTGATTGCGCCTAAAAGTACGTCCGTGATAGCATGACAGAAAGCCCATTGGAGCCTGACACATGAAGTACGTCCGCACTGAACTGCAGATGCACAACGGCCGCGGCCCACGGACGCAAGGCAGGCAAGAACGTACATCCCCTAGAACGGCCGCACAAAGTGCGCTGCGTCCGCAACGTCTGCATAGCTTTGTGTGTGAGTGATGGAACGTGGTCAGACGGACTGCATTTATACGTCCAGCATTTTTTTCACGGACAAAATGGTTTTGCTTTTTAATTTATTTTCCCTCCTACATCCGTCAAAATATACGTCAGTAAATAAACGGACTGTGTGGCCACTACTGTGTCTTCCGTACTGACGTACGTCCGTGCAGTGGTGTATTTAGGTTTTGTGCTGCCCTAGGCCTGACTAAACTCGTGCACCCCCCAATTTAAATTTGAGGCACCCCTTCCTGTCAAGGGCACACCTCTTCCTGGTTAATCCCCACCCTTCATCTTAAAGCTCCACCTTTTCCTCTTAGAGCTCCGCCTTTTCTTCTCTTTATATTAAAAGTGGATACCAAGTGCCTACTTGTATATTTTGTATACCATTTCAAATGTATCTATTGAGATAAAGAAAATTATGAAATGTTTAAATTCAAGCATTTTTACAAAGAACAACCACGCATGTCAAGTATACTGGATCACAGCCGCTCTAATTGGTTGAACAATAAAATTCACAGAAACTTGCACTGCATATGAGAGTATCACAGAGCTGCACAGCAATAAAACCCACAGAAATGGGCATTGTGTATGAGCATATCAGAGCTGCACAGCAATAAAACCCACAGAAATGTGCACTGTGTATGAGCTTATCACAGAACTGCACAGCAATAAAACTCACAGTAATGTGCAGTGTGTATGAGCGTATCCCAGAGCTCCAGGGCAATAAAACTCACAGTAATATGCAGTGTGTATCACAGAATCCACAGCAATAAGCATTTTACGCTTATTTCTCGTCCACCATTACCTTTATCTTAAGTTACCTTTACTTCCCTTCAACCGCCCAAACGATCCCCCCCACCCCCGCTCTCCCCATAAATAAAAACACATGACAAAAGTATTGGCGGTTTGAAAAGGTCACGTCTTTTATTTATAATCAAGGCCAAAAAAACATTGCCTTTGTGGCAGAATTATCAGCGATCCTCGCTTTCTTGGACTAGGTAACACCAGATAACACTGGTACTATAGATCCAGCCAGATAACACTGGCAACCGCAATGAACCACCAGCATTGCCCAGAAATAGCGGCCGGCCCCACGTGGCTAAGCTAGCGCGACCACACGCTGCTCTCTTTATAGCAGATAGCAGGCCGGGAGGATCTTCAAACCAGGAGACTACCTGTGTTTGGCCGCACAAACACCACACAGACCCCCAGATCCTCCCCCTCTATCGCCTCTCCACGTGCCAGGGCCGCATATTTCACCGCCGCCAAAAATGAGGACCCTCTTTTTCCGCCACCAATAAAAGACCGTGACCTTTTCACTTACCTTACACAAGGGTCTTTATCAGCCCTTCGATGTTGCCCCCGAAAAGGTTGTTCCTCGCCTTGGACAAATGGACCCTGTCATTCCAAAACAATTCCTCCTGGATTGTCACTGTGTTCTGATGCTCCAAAACCTTTCCTCCCATCTCCAGCATAATCTTTTTCGCTGCCTGGTTTAGCTTCTTTCTCCCGATGTATCCTGCACCCTGCAGTTCCTCCACACTAATATAGCAATTACGTTAGACCACACTATCTGAACATCCGGCCATTCCTTCCTGAACCACCTAAGTGTTTCCCGGACCCTATTCTGCAAATTTATCGTTGTCATAGCCCCTATGTCGTTACCCCCTAAATGCACTATCATTATATCTGGCTTCCCCCACCTTCTCCTAGATTCCTGTGCTACCCCTAAAAAACTGCGCCCACCCCATACCCCTCCTTCCTATCCACCTAATGCCCGCTTTAGTGAGGCTGAACCCTAGGTTCACTCCCATCGTTGTGACCACAGCGTGAACAGGCGCCCAGTGCACATAGGAGTGTCCCAGGATCCATACTCTCTTCGCCCGCTCTGAAAGAAAAAAACCAATAAACAGAATATTAACGTTCAAACACATACCAACTTTTATCGCAACTGTAAATTGAATCAGGGTTATATACCTACCCCCGCTTATTCACAACCCTCTCCTCTCTAACTTAGTAAATTATGAAATACCAGCTAGCCTGCTAAGGTGCCCTTTAAACAAATTCCTTTTCCCCATCGCTGTTTAATCCTAACTGCTCGCGATCTGCCAGAGAAATGAAGGTTTATTAATTTTACTTTTTCCCCAAAAACAGAATATCCCCTATGTCGTTACCCCCTAAATGCACTCTTCTCCTAGATTGAATATAGAATATTTGATACAGTCCTAACCTCAACATCCGAGGGTTGGGATTTATGGGTTAGTACTGTTGAGAGACTGGATGGGAACGAGAAAAGTTTAAGCAATTTCCCTGTTTAAAGAAAAGAGTTGAAAGTTGGGAGGAGTTACTATGGTTCTCCTTTTGTTTCAGGGTATCCCTGGGATTGGGTCTCGGGGGCAGATAACAGAAAGTGGAGGGCCAGGGGTAATAGAAAAGGGCAAGCAGAGGACAGAAGGAATCAGTCTAACCTTTGTCTTTTTTGGACAACCAACTCCATTTTACCATCACCATCAGCATATGAAAACCAAAGACTGGATAAGTATTACTGGCTGTATCAATCTTTTATATATTCCCTATTATTATATAGTCTGCTAAATATATATATATATTCCTAGTTCTATTATTACTTGGATAAATAGGGGCAGGTTTTTCCATTGTATTGATTTGCAGGTTTTATTTAGTAGATGCTTTTGATATTCGTTACACTTTGCAATACTGTATTCCCTTGTTAATTTTGTGTAGTATCTGCGTGTTAGTAATTATGAATAGGTTAATTGTTCTGGTATAACTCGGCCAGAATTCAGTGATTTGTTGTTTTGTATGTGATTGGTGCATCTGGTTCAGTAATTTTTCCTGAGTCTGTCTGAGGATTCTGTGCCTTATAGTTAAAGTGCTCACTCTAGTAAATGACTGACGGTCAATTTTAAGAATCACGCACATGAATAGTGGGTGTTTTAGCACCAAATAGCACTCCAAAATCAATACATTTTAATGAGCTGCAGTCATTTTTGTACTGAACAGGCCGGAAGCATACAAAGCAACCTGTGATAAAACGGCCGCCCCAATGTTTATTTGCAAGTATTTTGCTTTACAGTTTATTGTCTCTGTATATAGTGTAGAGTGTGTGTGATGTGCTATGCTGTTGTTAAAGTGTGTATCTGTATGTTACAGTTATAAGTTGTTATATTTTGCACTCATTAAACAGTAGGAGAGGCCCCTTGCTCAAGAGCTTGCACTCTAACATCCTGGGTTTCCCTAAGCACACTGTTTAGAGAAGCAAGGGTAAACAATCCCAATGTTAGCTTTTCTATTGTCCAGTGATTGGAGCTTTATCTATTGTATAGTGGCTGGAGCCTGTTGTTATCTGTAATGTATTCTGGAAGGGAGGGGGGTTGTCTCTCCTGGGTGTATGTGAAATAAATAAAGTAACTCCAAGAGCTAAGCAATAAGTTGATGAATAAACTCATTTGTATACTGTATTTAAGTTCAATATACTAATTGAGGCAATTTTTGAAGTGACACAGCAGTAATGTCCATCTTTTTTGCGCACTTGCTACAGTATGAGTAAATAATTATTTCAGAACGCTAACTTTGTCTTTATTGAGGGAGAGGAGAGACTTATCTCCAAAATGGAGGAAACATGAGCAACAACTCCCTCATCTTTCCCACTCGTACCATCATCATAAGAAAGCCTGGGAGTGGATAAGTATTAAGTGTATTAATTCTGTGAATTTGTCACTATTTTGACATTATACTGTATGTGTGCGTGTGTAATCTATTTGGTTAAATACGCGCTAATTTACCGTTGTAGTGATTTGCATTGTTAGCTAGAATATGCTCGTTGATATTTGCTTCACTTTGTAATACTTGATCAAACCTTATTATTTGTATAGTCTGTATGATCTTATAAACATAGGTAATCAGTGACCGCATGGCTGGCAGCCATCTTAAACCTCAAAAAGTCACATGTTCTGCTGTCAATGAGGAAGTGCTGCAGCAGCAACTGTATAATCTGTTTAAACTTACATTTGCGCAACTAAATTAATCCAGATGGTTTCTGCCAGACTTATGAATATAACCATTACTAACCAAATACACATCTAAATGTGTCTGTTATAATTTCTGAAGAGGCTTATCAACTAAACAGTGATTTTGTATGTTAGCAAATGCGGTTTCACTATTTTGGGTAGGTTGACTTAACTTCGGGCCGATAGATTAATATACTAAGCAAGAAACCGTTTCATTGGTAGACGTGGGTTAAAGATTTGGTAAAGGATTCCAGGGCTGGCGAGCCTTAAGATGGAGGATAAGGAGAATGGAGTAAGGGTTTTTTATGGAAGGCTTCAAGATACTGATTAGGGGTGAAGCGAAGGGGGGGGGTAGGAAAGTAAAGCAGTTGAAATCAGCATATGAACTGCCAGAAATATTGAGAGAAAAGTGGGGGAAGGAGGTGCTGTTAGGTAGAATGGCTGGTCCTTTAGAGAAGTCCCCATTTAGCTTAACCCAGAGGGCATTCGAGGAACGAGGCTGTAAGGTAGGGGTTCCTGTCCACGGGCAGACTGCTCCCCTTGAAGTCAGTATTCCGCAGAAGTACTGCTTATGCCCAACTCAAAATGGAGACTACATTGATTTACATTGTGCAAGAGACACACACACAGAGAGGAAAGGTGCAGAGACAATGTAATCACATCCAGCTAGGAACAGATAACATGCATCAGATAACCATGAGCTGGGCGACCTTGGTTGCTGGGGGGGCGAGGGGCTGACAGAGGCATGTGAAGACAAAGGGAATCCATTACTTAGAGGGGGGAGAGTATATTACACATAGACTGGAGCGTAATACAGAGGTTAAGTGGAGGTATGCCCGGTGTTATGTAAGAGGTTATTTGGAGGAGGCTCCTGCAAATGGCCATAGGTTTTGTTTTTTGTTTTTTTTGAGGCATGAGGATGGAACCAATTTTGTCCAGGTTGCAATTCATAGCGGCTGTGGAAAAGGCTGTAACGTTGCTGGGATGGAAAGAAACATAGAAAATGTCGGCAGATAAGAACCTTTTCGGCCCATCTAGTCTGCCCAATTACATGGATACTTTACCTGGATTTATCTTTTGTTTAGGATAGTCTTATGCCTATCCCATGCCTGCTTAAATTCAATTACTGTTTTGTCCTCTACCACTTCTACTGGAAGACTGTTCCATGTATCCACCACCCTCTCAGTAAAATAATGCTTCCTGATGTTACTTTTAAACCTTTGCCCCTCTAATCTAAGACTATGTCCTCTTGTTTTGCTATTTTGTTTCCTTTTAAATATACTCCCTTCCTCTACCTTGTGGATACCCTTTACGTATTTAAATGTTTCTATCATATCTCCTCTGTCTCGTCTTTTTTCCAAGCTGTACATGTTAAGATCATTAAGCCTTTCCTGGTAACTTTTCTCCTTCAAGCCGTACACCATTTTAGTAGCCCTTCTCTGAACTCTCTCTAAGATGTCTATATCCTTCTGGAGATACGGTCTCCAGTACTGCACACAGTACTCCAAGTGAGGTCTCACCAGTGCTCCGTACAGTGGCATGAGCACTTCCCTTTTCCTACTGCTAATACAATCTCTCCCTACACAACCAAGCATTCTGCCAGCATTTCCTGCTGCTCTATTACATTAACGACATAGGGGATATTCTGTTTTTGGGAAAAAAATAAAATTAATAAACCTTCATTTCTCTGGCAGATCGCGAGCAGTTAGGATTAAACAGCGATGGGGAAAGGGAATTTGTTTAAAGGGCACCGGTCTTCGCAGGTTAGCTGGTATTTCATAATTTACTAAGTAAGAGAGGAGAGGGTTGTGAATAAGCGGGGGTATGTATATAACCCTGATTCAATTTACAGTCGCGATAAAAAGTTGGTATGTGTTTGAACATTAATATTCTGTTTTTTGGGTTTTTTCTTTCAGAGCGGGCGAAGAGAGTATGGATCCTGGGACACTCCTATGTGCACTGGGCGGCTGTTCACGCTGTGGGCACAACGATGGGAGTGAACCTAGGGTTCAGCCTCACTAAAAGTGGGCATTAGGGGGATAGGAAGGAGGGGTATGGGGTGGGCGCAGTTTTTTAGGGGTAGCATAGGAATCTAGGAGAAGGTGGGGGAAGCCAGATATAATGATAGTGCATTTAGGGGGTAACGACATAGGGGCTATGACAACGATAGATTCGCAGAATAGGGTCCGGGAAACACTTAGGTGGTTCAGGAAGGAATGGCCGGATGTTCAGAAAGTGTGGTCTAACGTAATTGCTATATTAGTGTGGAGGAACTGCAGGGTGCAGGATACATCGGGAGAAAGAAGCTAAACCAGGCAGCGAAAAAGATTATGCTGGAGATGGGAGGGAAGGTTCTGGAGCATCAGAACATAGTGACAAGGCAGGAGGAATTGTTTAGGGATGACGGCGTCCATTTGTCCGAAGCGGGGAACAACCTTTTCGTTGGCAACATCGAAGGGCTGATAAAGACCCTTGTGTAAGGTAAGTGAAAAGGTCACGGTCTTTTATTGGTGGCGGAAAAAGAGGGTCCTCATTTTTGGTGGCGGTGAAATATGCGGCCCTGGCACGTGGAGAGGCGATAGAGGGGGAGGATCTGGGGGTCTGTGTGGTGGTTTGTGCAGCCAAACACAGGTAGCCTCCTGGTTTGAAGATCCTCCCGGGCCTGCTATCTGCTATAAAGAGAGCAGCGTGTGGTCACGCTAGCTTAGCCACGTGGGGCCGGCCGCTATTTCTGGGCAATGCTGGTGGTTCATTGCGGTTGCCAGTGTTATCTGGCTGGATCTATAGTACCAGTGTTATCTGGTGTTACCTAGTCCAAGAAAGCGAGGATCGCTGATAATTCTGCCACAAAGGCAATGGTTTTTTGGCCTTGATTATAAATAAAAGACGTGACCTTTTCAAACCGCCAATACTTTTGTCATGTGTTTTATTTATGGGGAGAGCGGGGGTGGGGGGGGATGGTTTGGGGGGGGTTGAAGGGAAGTAAAGGTAACTTAAGAGAAAGGTAATGGTGGAGGAGAGAAATAAGGGTAAATGCTTAGTACTGTTGAGAGACTGGATGGGAACGAGAAAAGTTTAAGCAATTTCCCTGTTTAAAGAAAAGAGTTGAAAGTTGGAGGAGTTACTATGGTTCTCCTTTTGTTTCAGGGTATCGCTGGGATTGGGTCTCGGGGGCAGATAACAGAAAGGGGAGGGCCAGGGGTAATAGAAAAGGGCAAGCAGAGGACAGAAGGAATCAGTCTAACCTTTGTCTTTTTCCCACCCTACCCACCCTGTTTTGTAGGTTACTGCCTGGTTTACCGAGTCGAAAAGGTCACGTCGTCAGAGAGCAGCATTGACCACGGATAGGGGCTAATGAAGTGGTGATTCCGCCAGTCATTCCAAGACCGCCTGTGGGTTCCCATATGGAGTCATACCATGTAGCAGGAAACCAGTTGGGGGTTTGTGCGGCCAAAGCCGGTGGATCGCATTAGATATGGGCATGGTTTAGTCAAGGTGCAGTCATGAAATTTCACCATGTTACATGAAGCCAGCTGGTGGTTTGTGCGGCCAATAGCTGGGGGATTGTATTGACAGTTACTTCAGCTGGTGGTTTTTTCTACGACCAAAGCCGGAGGATTGTTTTTGAGTAAAGACATGGTTAGTTGAGGTGCAGTCAGATCATGTTACCATGTTACACGAAGCCAGCTGGTGGTTTGTGCGGCCAAAGCTGAGGGGGATTACATGGACAGTTACCTCGGGCGGTGAAATATGCGGCCCTGGCACGTGGAGAGGCGATAGAGGGGGAGGATCTGGGGGTCTGTGTGGTGGTTTGTGCGGCCAAACACAGGTAGCCTCCTGGTTTGAAGAGCCTCCCGGGCCTGCTATCTGCTATAAAGAGAGCAGCGTGTGGTCGCGCTAGCTTAGCCACGTGGGGCCGGCCGCTATTTCTGGGCAATGCTGGTGGTTCATTGCGGTTGCCAGTGTTATCTGGCTGGATCTATGGTACCAGTGTTATCTGGTGTTACCTAGTCCAAGAAAGCGAGGATCGCTGATAATTCTGCCACAAAGGCAATGGTTTTTTGGCCTTGATTATAAATAAAAGACGTGACCTTTTCAAACCGCCAATACTTTTGTCATGTGTTTTATTTATGGGGAGAGCGGGGGGTGGGGGGGATGGTTTGGGGGGGTTTGAAGGGAAGTAAAGGTAACTTAAGAGAAAGGTAATGGTGGAGGAGAGAAATAAGGGTAAATGCTTATTATTGCAGAGGATCTAAGGGTAAGTAGTCAATGTAATAGAGCAGCAGGAAATGCTGGCAGAATGCTTGGTTGTGTAGGGAGAGGTATTAGCAGTAGGAAAAGGGAAGAGCTCATGCCACTGTACAGAGCACTGGTGAGACCTCGCTTGGAGTACTGTGTGCAGTAATGGAAACCATATCTCCATAAGGATATAGACACCTTAGAGAGAGTTCAGAGAAGGGCTACTAAAATGGTGTATGGCTTGAAGGAGAAAAGTTACCAGGAAAGGCTTAATGATCTTAACATGTATAGCTTGGAAAAAAAACGAGATAGATGAGATATGATAGAAACATTTAAATACGTAAAGGGAATCCACAAGGTAGAGGAAGGGAGTATATTTAAAATGAAACAAAGTAGCAAAACAAGAGGACATAGTTTTAGATTAGAGGGGCAAAGTTTTAAAAGCAACATCAGGAAGCATTATTTTACTGAGAGGGTGGTGGATACATGGAACAGCCTTCCAGCAGAAGTGGTAGAGGCTAAAACAGTGATTGAATTTAAACAGGCATGGGATAGGCATAAGGCTATCCTAAACAAAAGATAAATCCAGGTAAAGTATCCATGTAATTGGGCAGACTAGATGGGCCGAAAGGTTCTTATCTGCCGACATTTTCTATGTTTCTTTCCATCCCAGCAACGTTACAGCCTTTTCCACAGCCGCTTTGAATTGCAACCTGGACAAAATTGGTTCCATCCTCATGCCTCAAAAAAAAAACATATGGCCGTTTGCAGGAGCCGCCTCCAAATAACCTCTTACATAACACCGGGCATACCTCCACTTAACCTCTGTATTACGCTCCAGTCTTTGTGTAATATACCCTCCCCCCTCTAAGTAATGGATTCCTTTTGTTTTAACATGCTTCTGTCAGCCCCTCGCCCCCCTAGCAACCAAGGTCGCCCAGCTCATGTTTATCTGATGCATTGTTCCTAGCTGGATGTGATTACATTGTCTCTGCACCTTTCCTCTCTGTGTGTATGTCCCTTGCACAATGTAAATCAATGTAGTCTCCATTTTGAGTTGGGCCATAAGCAGTACTTCTGCGGAATACTGACTTCAAGGGGAGCAGTCTGCCCGTGGACAGGAACCCCTACGTTACAGCCTCGTTCCTCGAATGCCCTCTGGGTTAAGCTAAATGGGGACTTCTCTAAAGGACCAGCCATTCTACCTAACAGCACCTCCTTCCCCCACTTTTCTCTCAATATTTCTGGCAGTTCATATGCTGATTTCAACTGCTTTACTTTCCTACCCCCCTAATCAGTATCTTGAAGCCTTCCATAAAAAACCCTTACTCCATTCTCCTTATCCTCCATCTTTAAGGCTCGCCAGCCCTGGAATCCTTTACCAAGTCTTTAACCCACGTCTTTAACCCACGTCTACCAATGAAACGGTTTCTTGCTTAGTATATTAATCTATAGGCCCGAAGTTAAGTCAACCTACCCAAAATAGTGAAACAGCATTTGCTAACATACAAAATCACTGTTTAGTTGATAAGCCTCTTCAGAAATTATAACAGACACATTTAGATGTGTATTTGGTTAGTAATTGTTATATTCATAAATCTGGCAGAAACCATCTGGATTAATTTAGTTGCGCAAATGTAAATTTAAACAGATTATACAGTTACTGCTGCCGCACTTCCTCATTGACAGCAGACCATGTGACTTTGAGGTTTAAGATGGCTGCCAGCCATGCGGTCACTGATTACCTATGTTTATAAGATCATACAGACTATACAAATAATAAGGTTTGATCAAGTATTACAAAGTGAAGCAAATATCAACGAGCATATTGTAGCTAAAATGCAAATCACTATAACGGGTAAATTAGTGCGTATTTAACCAAATAGATTACACACACACACATACAGTATAATGTCAAAATAGTGACAAATTCACAGAATTAATACACTTAATACTTATCCACTCCCAGGCTTTCTTATGATGATGGTACGAGTAGGAAAGATGAGGGAGTTGTTGCTCATGTTTCCTCCATTTCGGAGATAAGTCTCTCCTCTCCCTCAATAAAGACAAAGTTAGCGTTCTGAAATAATTATTTACTCACACTGTAGCAAGTGCGCAAAAAAGATTGTACGTTACTGCTGTGTCACTTCAAAAATTGCCTCAGTATAGTGAACTTAAATACAGTATACAAACCCCCCTCCCTTCCAGAATACATTACAGATAACAACAGGCTCCAGCCACTGGACAATAGAAAAGCTCCAGTCACTGGACAATAGAAATAACAGTCATCACAAGGGAACGTTTACCCTTGCTTCTCTAAACAGTGTGCTTAGGGAAACCCAGGATGTTAGAGTGCAAGCTCTTGAGCAAGGGGCCTCTCCTACTGTTTAATGAGTGCAAAATATAACAACTTATAACTGTAACATACAGATACACACTTTGACAACAGCATAGCACATCACACAACACTCTACACTATATACAGAGACAAAAAACTGTAAAGCAAAATACTTGCAAATAAACATTGGGGCGGCCGTTTTATCACAGGTTGCTTTGTATGCTTCCGGCCTGTTCAGTACAAAAATGACTGCAGCTCATTAAAATGTATCGATTTTGGAGTGCTATTTGGTGCTAAAACACCCACTATTCATGTGCGTGATTCTTAAAATTTACTAGAGTGAGCACTTTAACTATAAAGGCACAGCAATCTTCAGACAGACACAGGCAAAATTACTGATCCCAAATGCACCTAATAACATACAAAACAACAAATCACTGAATTCTGGCCGAGTTATACCAGAACAATTAACCTATTCATAATTACTATCACGCAGATACTACACAAAATTAAACAGTATTGCAAAGTGTAACGAATATCAAAAGCATCTACTAAATAAAAACCTACAAATCAATACAATGGAAAACCTGTCCCTATTTATCCAAGTAATAATAGAATTAGGAATATATATATTTAGCAGACTATAATAATAGGGAATATATAACAGATTGATACAGCCAGTAATACTTATCCAGTCATTGGTTTTCATATGCTGATGGTGATGGTAAAATGGAGTTGGCTGTCCAAAAAGACAAAGGTTAGACTGATTTCATCTGTCCTTTGCTTACCCTTTTCTATTACCCCTGGCCCTCCCCTTTCTGTTATCTGCCCCCGAGACCCAATCCCAGCGATAATCTTGAAACAAAAGGGGAACCATTGTAACTCCTCCCAACTTTCTACTCTTTTCTTTAAACAGGGAACATGCTTAAGCCTCTTCGTTCCCAGTCAGTCTCTCATCAGTACTAAAACTCCCAGCAATGCAATGTTTGGTGTGTGTCAGTGTATCAGAATCCACAGCAATAAAACTCCCAGCAATGCAATGTTTGGTGTGTGTCAGCGCATCAGAATCCACTGCAATAAAACTCCCAGCAATGGCTGGGTGGAGTAGAGGTAATGTCACTGCTCTGCATGGAGAGAGTCTGTGGAGTCATGGGTTCGATCCCAGCAAGCAACCTCTCCAGTAAGTGTCCTTGGGCAAGACACCTCACGGTACAGACTTGCCACCCAGGACATACTTGAAAACAAGAGAAATCTTAATGTATCCTTCCTGGTAAATTCCTTTCTATAAAAAATGTGCGGTGTGTATGATAGGCTTGTGCACCGATTTTTTTTTCGGTTCGGATGTTTATACTTTTCGATTCGGCTCGTTTTGACCGATTTCTGTTTCGATTCGGTTCGGTTCGGATCGTTTTTCGTGTACATTTTTTTTTCAGAATATCGACCATTTTTCGTATTTTCGTGTCACTTTGCTCATTTTTTGTATCGACTTTTCGGAAATTTCGGAAATTTTTGTTTTTTCGGAACGTCTGTTCTCCTCGTTTCAAAGTGTCTACGATAATTCTGGCGATTCTATCGTGATTTTTTTTATTAAATAAAGATCCTTTTTTTCTTATGAAAATGACCCAGGACATACTTGAAAACGAGAGAAATCTTAATGTATCCTTCCTGGTAAAATCCTTTCACAAATAATTGAATATACATTTCACAACTTTATTTAATCATATTAAAATGGTATGAAAGCCAAGGAACTAAAAAATTAACAAAACGATTTAAAAAACGCTAAACTGACCCGAATGCCACAAGAAACAAGTGATACGCATTTACAAATACAAAATTTACAGAATCAGCGATATAACCGATAATAGTTAAATATACGATGTCCAGGATTACCGAAATGGAACCGAAATCACGAATGGAACCGAAATAATGAATAGAGCAAAAATAAATTTCGATTTGACACATTTCAAGTCCATTCGAAAATTCCGAAATTTTTTCGTTTCGGCTCGGAAAACTTTTTGGATCTATCGGTTTTCTGGTCTGATCCGATTCGGAAATTCTGCCAAATCCGAAGACACGAATCGGGAAATTTCGTGAAAATTCCAAAATTCCGAAACCCGAAACGCACATCCCTAGTGTATGAGTGCATCAGAATTCACAGCAATAAAACTCACAGCAATGCAATGTGTGGTATGTGTCAGCGTATCAGAATCCACAGCAATAAAACTCCCAGCAATGCAATGTGCGGTGTGTATGAGTGCATCAGAATCCACTGCAATAAAACTCCCAGTAAACCGAGTGTATATGAGCACACATCAATTATGCTGTGGAGCCATCTTGTCAGGAGTGGGGTGCTACTGCCAGAGGGTGCACTGTAGCTTTGATTCCCTTCCCGGTGGGTGTTCAGTCCAGAATAGAGTCTGTGTTAACGAAAGGGCGGGCAGCTGCGCGCGTGCGTTTCACGTGGTTCAGCCAGTCATGTGGTACTGAGACTCAGAGAAATGGCAGTGAAATGCCCTGATGTTCGGTGGTTTCAATCAGCAGGTTTATTCAGGCGAACTCCATAGGTTTCAATGTTAAAAATATTCCCGTTTTTATGCAATATCTAATAAATCATTTATTATTTTAATCTGCAGTAAAAAGCCTTTATTGATTTTTTTTTAGTACCTTTTAGTCATTTTTCAGATTTTTTTGGGCAAAATTTCCCCCCCTTTTTTTTAATAGCGGTTTTTCTTTTTTCTGTAACAGAACTTTTTATTATCAATCATAGGATCTTATATGTAAATTCCAGACATTTTCGTTCAGTAGTTCTTTTGAAAACAGCAGGCCACGGGTTTGCGGTGGCAGCATTCAGTGGCCGACTCCATGCACTTTGGGGACCCTGCGGTGAATGGTAAATTCACTGGAGGGTGGAGAAATTTTATTCTCCTAAGTGCAGGGAACTACAGAACACCAAAAAGTTGGCGTCATTTCGGTGCTCTGTGAGTAACCCATTTAGTGGTGAGGTTTTTTGCTGCCCCCTGGAAAGTGAAAGCCTAGGCCTTGCCTACCCAGGACATACTTGAAAATTTGTGAAATCTCAATGTATCCTTCCTGGTAAAATACTTTGCAAAAGTAAAAAAATAAATAAAAATTTTTTTAGGGGTGGGGCCACCCAGTGCGGGCCGCCGCCCCCTGGAAAGTGCCGCCCTAGGCCTGGGCCTAGTCGGCCTAGGCCAAAATACACCACTGATTCACAACAAATCTGATAAAGTACAGTATTTCCTTACAGACACCAAGCAAACCATGACTGATGAGATTAGTCCTTAAAGCAGAGAACATCTGATTAATTTGTTAATCTTGAACATCACAGTCTGGTGGAAGTATTACAAGATTAGGGCCTTCTTTTTCCTATTTATATCTTTACCCTTGGCAAGGTCTGAAGATAGCTCTCACAGCAATGCTTGGAAAGCAGATTTCTTACTGGAATTTAAAAGCTATCCTGATCTACTTCTTGTAATTCTTTTATGAGCCTATCCAATTCTACCTCATTATAACCCTTATCTATAAAATTGTTTTTAAGAGATTCTGCTTGTTTTTCAAAAATATCAATTTCCGAGCAGTTTCTTCTTCTTCTCGTAAGATGGCCCTTTGATATTCCTTTTAGCCAAATATTATTATGGCAACTAGTTTTATCAATATAGGTATTGGTATCAACATCTTTAAAAAAGTCCTAGTATGTATTTTGTTATCTTTTATATAGATTTCCAGGTCATCACAGTGGCTTTATTGCTAATAGTTCAAATTAATACGCAAATGTTCAACAATAATCTGATAAATGACGACATCAAATACAGCCAGAGTTCTATTTATCTGAAATCAGAAAATCAGTGGAGCTTGACTATCAGATTTTATAATGGATGACCATCAGGTCTATTCAAAGAAAGGTGAAACTCAGGAGAATGACTGGAGAAGTGTAAATTCTAGGTCAAAATAGCCAAACCAGAAAAATTCTCCCATTTATCTCACTTTCCAAATCGGCTATTTGGTCTAGATTGTTCTATTTTCCTGCCAATTCTCCTGGTTTTCACCTTTCTCTGAATAACCCTGTGTATGTTCAAAGTTTTTTTGCTTTGTCTTCTCTTACTATTTTTTTGTACATTTTTCATTGTTTATATCTCACGCACAGTAAATATTCTCAAAGTGAAACTTACTATTGAGGAAGTCCAGTCACAGATAGGCAGCGGTCTTGGCACAGAAATGGGTAGCAATTGGGTATCTAAGTGCAAAAGAAGAAGTCTGTTGCATCATCGTACATATCCAAGGTCGGGGCAGGACGTTAATATGCATACAGTTGAAATAACTAATTCTACTTCAGTTATTGAGCACACCCTGTGTGGAGGCATCACAATTTATCGCTGGTGCTACAGGGGGAAGGTCTGTGATGTCAGACATCGAGGTCATATAACTATATCCTCTGCAACTTTTAATGTGCATTAGCTTAATGTGTGCTTTAATGTGCATTAGCTTCCATATGAAAATTCCATACAGAGCACAGCTGCACCTGCATTTGAGATGGAGACGTTCCAATCGCCAGCACTCTTCATAGTAAGTTTCCCCCTTGGCTTTTAGAATAACAGAGCTCACGAGACCTTTGTTAATGCCCGAAGTACTCCTGGTAGGAATGTGACTTGGTACACTGGTGAAAAGATTAAAAAAATTATCTGCTCTAGACCTCCATTAAATTAATAATAATCCCTCTTAACAATAGTGTTGCCACCACTAAGGAAAAAGTGAGGCTTATGTTATCCCACTAGGGCTTCATGTAATTCAGCCTGATAGCCAAAATTTTGTTGCATTACGGCTATTTTTCTTTTCGGGACTCTCGGGAGATTGAAATCCAGGCTTAACGGTGTTTCAGTTGGGCATTAATTCTAACATTAATTAATTAATTAATATTCAATAATTAAGGCCCTAAGTTGCAACATTATTTTTTTTGTTTATTTTAAGTATTATGGTCGAATATGTGTAAGAAAAACACACAAGCAACATTGTAATATGAATTGACAATTCACTTGGCAATTTATATTAACCGTTTACAACATATTTAATAGTAACTAACAAAATAGTACACATTACAGGAAACAAAACACTAAAACAAACATGAAACAGTCATATCAACAATACTATACAGTACAGTCACAATCAAAGCACAGTAAACAAAATAATACATTACTAAACCATACAAAAATGAATGAATACATGATGAACAAACTTGCAAGGTCCCCAGGTTTTGGCTGCGGGCTGAGCAGAGTTCTCATGTTCAACCTTCCTATCTCAAGATACAAAGAGACCCAACTTTTTACAGCAGACACCTTTATTCCCAGTGGGAGTCACTGTCATGGACAAGGGCTATTTTAAAAACTTTTTTCAGGGCGATATTTGCTATACATTATGTGGCCCTGATCGAGGCAGCGGACTACCCATTTGCAAGACTCTGCGTGCTTGGGATCCCCAATTCCAGGCCTCGCCACCACAGCACCTTGGGCACACTAGCCCTTGTGAAGCTCAATGCTGCCCAAGTGCTTGGTCAACTGTTGGCTTCCATACGGTGGTGATTGGCCCCCGTCATGGGAACAGGGTGGTTTTTGGCTCATATGTGCCCCGGACTCTGGGCTTCCCTCAAAATCCCTGTTAACTGTACCCTGTATGCTCTGTACTGTAAATGCTGTGTCGGGTGATGCCTAGCTGTCTAGCACACCCTATTGTTTTCACTAATCCCATTATCGTTATCAAGATTTCTGTTATATATAAAAAGACCCGCATTGCTGTGCTGTAGCAGGCATGGGCCAGAAATTAGCCGCCATCTTGAATATTGGCAGCCATCTTGGATAGAACTATGGTTCACGTAATTGTAAATAGCGAATATTAACGGACTTAGAAGAAGTTTACATAGATACTAACATTCCAGAAGAATCCTAGTGTAGCAATTAAATGAAGAATCTGGCCTGAATAAACAGAGGTGCCAAAAGAGCTGTTTTAGGTCTGCCAAGGCCACAGAAGTCTCAAGCAGGGGTAGAGAGAGAACAAAGAAGTCCCTTAGGCCATCTGGACTCTTATCTGGTTTGGGAGGAACGGGCTTTCTGGGGAGTGATAGTGCCAGGATCTAGCTAGCTACTAAATCAACTAAATGTCGTAATTGTATAAGAAAAGGCAAATTGTGGAATGCCTTTGTGTCCAAATTGGGGGGGAAGACACATTTGCCCAGGGGAGGGCAAGTTTTCCATGGGGAGGGCATCCGGGATGTACCTTTTTACAAATCAATGTATAAGAATTGTGTCTCTTCTTGGAAACCTCACTCGAGCTTTGCAATGCATTCCAGCTTGAGTCTGATGTCATAATGAAGAACGCTTTTTCCTGCCATTGACTCGTGTCTGGCCTGTCACTGACCGCACTGTGCCGACCTTTCTCCCGACAGAGCTGAGTGGATTCCGGTAACATTTCTGGGGGCTCGTCCAGGATCGGTCGGCAGCGGATCGGCAGTGGCTACCGGACAGTAGTGGTTGACAGCAAGCCCGAGTGGTCCCGGAGGCTGGGCGTCCGTTGAAGGTGAGCTGACATCTGCAAGCGTCAAGCGGGATTTCCCGTTAAGTGGAGCTCGACTTGTCCCTAATGGACTCCCGGCCTGGGAACTGGGACATCTCCGAGTCTCGGGAAACAGCGTCCAGCGCAGCCTCTGATTAAGGTAACCAGTTTTGTTTGTTTGTTTTGCCTCCCGGCTGAAGTTGGGAAAGGGAACTGCGTACAAGTTCCCAAGTTCCATTGGGATTCCGGGGCCGCCACCATGAGCACTGGGGCTAGTTAGTCGGACCTCAGCGGCTGCTAGTCACTGGGGCTGTACCTGGCGGACTGGATGCCAATTTGTTAGTTTGTGATTTTGTTGAGGTTTGGTTAAGTTTAGTTATACTCCGGTGGGAAGTTGCCCCCGGGTTTTTGTGATATTGTGCGAGTATATAGCGAAGTTATTGGGAGTGGGCTGAGAGCCCCGTGCAGTGAGTGCTTCGAGTTCTGTGTAGATTAGAGGTGTCCTGATGGACAATCGGTAGCTGCAGATTAAAGGCATCCTGGCGGGCTTCCAGCCCCGGACAATTGGACAATTGGTACTTGCAGATGTGTTGCTAGCCACAAAATACGTAGCAATTTCTAGCTGGTAGAGAGGATACTCGAGGAATTTGTAATCTTTATTTTATGCTGAATGTATCTGGTATAGTGTGTGATGAGAGTGAACCTCCCCACCTACCTGGTAACGGGGAAGCAAATCTGAGAGTGGACTCTGAGTACATGCGTTACCGTTCTTGGGCGACCAAAACGGCCACTAAAAGAGGAAGCGGGACCAACATGAGTGAACTGTTGCCTGAAATACCAGACTGTAATTCATAACTGTTTGTTTTGTGGGGAAACCCTGAAAGAAAATTGATAATGGGCACTGGAACTTCACGCCCTAAGAAGGGAAAGGTGGGAGAGACTCCCTTGAAATATAGGATACGTCATTTTAAAGTTTTGTGCAAGGTGCACCAATATGATGTTGAATTGAATAAGGAGAGATTGCAAACCCTGTGCACAATAGAATGGCCCGCCCTAGTCCCTAATTGGCCAAAGGAGGGGTCCATGGAGGATCCTGTGTTAATTCAGAAAGTCCATTCCAGGATTACAGGGAATCCTGAACATCCAGACCAATACCCGTATATAGATATCTATACCCCCCTCTACCTGGCTGAATTTATCTAATACATATAATTAAATACATTCAGCAAGGTAGAGAAAGAAAAAAAAGGTTTTATTTTATGTTTGCGGGGACATTTAAAAATGTCCTCGGATTTTATTTTTTATAGAAATGTGTTGCCTTACCTTAGCCTGGTGGTCAGTGGGGGCTCCCCCTGGATCCTGGTTCTGGGGGGGGGCATCTGCCGTGGCCGCAGGTGCAGTGGCTTCCTCCCTGCGCCGCCTGTCTCTGCCACATGCACCCAGCCGGCTAGCCCGCACAGTCGCAGTTCTGTCATCCGGTGGCCGCATGCTCCTCAAGGGGATCCTTGGGAGGCCCTGGCAGGCTGCCCTCTACAGTGCCTGATTAGAGGGCCGTGTCTGACTGATGTTTTCGTAACAAGAATGTTTTATCCCATAGGCTTCAATGTTAAAAATATTCCCGTTTTAATTCAATATCTAATAAACCGTTGATTATAACATTCTGCAGTAAAGAGTCTCTTTATTTCTAGATTTTTTTGTATTTTTTAAGCATTTTTTATACTTTTTTAAAAAAAAAAAGTATTTTCGAACTTTTGGCGAACGTCCCAAAAAGTTCGAAGTTCGCGAACTTTCGAACAGCCGATGTTCGATTCGAACTCCGAACAGATCCGAACCAAACGCTCATCCCTAGTTCTTTGTTTATGGGGACATTGGGATTAGAATTCATGTTAGGAGGTTACTTATAACCATAACCCCGTAAACCAAAGTGTCAAAAAGGTTTGACATACACTTATAACATGGATTTAATTTCTTAGATAATCCAGAAAGAAAATTGTAACATGAGTATTCAAGGAATCAGAGGATGTCAGAACTACCTGTTGCAAAATAAAGTAACAAAAAAAAACTGGTGGACCATTAATACTATTTAAGTAGTTTGCCATATTCACGATTAAAATCCTTTGGTTTATTTGCACAAAAAAATATTCTCTTTGTTTCCATGGCAGCATAATATTATCTCACTTTTTCTTATGGACAAGGAATGTTCCAGCTAGGGTTCCAAATGATTGCTTCTATTTTAAAACTCAGACGTCGAGGTGATAGAAATCTGACTTTTACTCGCAATCTGAAACCGTTACAGAGTAGCAGAAAGGACAGGACAAAATAGTTAGCCACTAGTAACCCATTTTAGTTAATAATCAAGATCATCAAGATCTACCATCAGGAAACCATGAGGAATCATATGAATTTTAATATAACTACCATTTCCCTTGGAATTTAAGTATCTCCAATGTTTTCATATACAGTTAGAACCATATATATTTGGACACAGGCACAATTTTCATACTTTTGGCTCTGAATGACACCAAAATAAAAACGAAACAATCCAAATTAATTTGAAGTACAGACTTTCAGCTTTGATGCCAGAGGTTGAACATCGAGTACAAATTTTCGGAACAGCAACCATTTTTATACACAGTCCCTCCATTTTCAGGGGCTCAAATATAATTGGACAAATGAATATAATCATAAATTAAATGTTCATTTTCAATATTTTGTTGAGAACCTGCCACTTCCCATGCCGTCCATGTAGCCCAGCAACTGGCAGCACCTTCCACGCTGCTCGCTGGCCGCCTTAAGCATTGGACGGACACGATTACGTGGTAAGGCCATGGGCGGGGCACGGCTGATGACACAGCACCCGCTGGGTTTAAAACCAGGCGCCTAATAAGCGCTCATTGCCCTGACGTGGTTCTCTCTCCTCTCAGTGCTTGATATATCGTATTAAATATCTATGTACTGAATTGGCTTGTATATCGTTGTTCCTGGCTATTAACTCCTTGGCTCCTGCTCTGACTACCCACTCTGGCTTATGACCTCTGGCATTCTCTGTTTACCCACTCTGGCATACAACCTTTGGCATCCTCTGACAACCCGATTTAGTATTTAACCCCTCGTGTCCTGGCTCAAAAGCAACCTGGTCTCTGGCTCAAGAGCATCCCTGATATTAACCCCTTGTCTGTTGTTCTGGTTACGTACTCCAATTCTGACATAGATAGACGTACCGACCATACGAAGGATCAGAAGTGTAGGAGGCTTAGCCGGCGTGTAAATAGGGGGGCTGGGTGCAACAGCGAAGGCTCAGCAGGCGTGTAATATAGCGTCGGTGTATAGTATGGAGTCTTGGGGTGTGTGTAATATGGGGCTGTGTGTAATATGGAGGCTGGGTGTGTGGGTTATACGAGGATTGGTGGGGAAGACATAGACTCTGTGCGGTATATGGTGATTGTGTAATAGGATGGGTGTGTAATATGAGGAGTAACGTGTAATATGGAGTCTGGGTGTGTTTCTATGAGGGATGTGTAACATGGTGATGCAGTAAATGGAGGCTCTGGGTAAGGAAGGGACAGCCAGGAGAGTTGGGTTCGGCTGAGTGGGCTGAGCAGGGGCGGTCGATATGTTGTATCAGTGTTAAGACAGCTGAAGGTTCCATATGGGGGAACAGGGCACGAGATGTTTCAGAATAATGTAATGTTAATTACAGGCATTTCTTACACGTCAACACGTTCTGTAGTGCTGTACAAGGGGTGACAATCTGAGAGGAGAGGGGACCCTGCCCCAGAGCTTACAATCTAAGAGGGGAGGGGACACGCTAGGTGAGGGGTAGCAGCAGAGCATGTGAAGTAGTGGGGGCTGGTAGGGGCAAGGTTGCAAGCTCTGCTGCACTTGCATTCCACACGCTTTATTGCTGAGGAGGGGGTTTTCACCACTTGCTACGTCTCCTTTCAGTGGGGGATGAGGGTACCTGGGGATTGGGATCTTCTGATTGCTTTGCTTTTGTTCAGGGGGGTCTGCATTGAGGGGCATAGAGGGGGCTGTCCAAGGGTTCCTGGTAGCTCAATATGCAAACTCCAACAAATCCTTGTCGGGGAGGGATCAAACCCCCAGATGGCTGGGGTTTGCGGGCACTGGGGGGCAGCAGGAGCTATCCAGGGTCACAGGACGCACGCTTGCACAGACGTTAACGTGGGTGGGAAGAGCTGTGGTGAGTGGTCTGGTAGTTCAGGTGAGGGGATGGACCGGTCTCTGCCTGAAGTGTAAGGGGCCTGGCGTAGGGAGCAGACTGCACAAAGGTCAGCATAGTCGCCTGTTAGCGCAGCACATGAGGGGTATCCTGTAGTAGAAGGGAGGGGGGACATCATGCCGGAAGTGCTGGTGGAGGACAGGGTGGGGGGGTTTCAGAGCCTGCGAGGTGCAAAGCTTATCTTTCCTTTGTAGGTCCATTGGGCAGGCACAGAAAGCAGAAAATAGAGGAACACACGGGCGCAGGCGGTATGTGGAGTTAGTCCCCTTACAGTAGAGGAGGCTTCTGGGTCTCAGGATGAGCTGGAATATGATGGGAGAAGGAGCGCGGGAAACTTTATCAGAGGCTTCCTAGATTATTTGGTAACTGGATCAGGGCGTAAATTGTATTTGGCGAGTGTGATAAGGGAGCGCACACCTCGACGGTGCTCCGCTTACGTGTAGGACGGAGGGAGCGTGGACCGAGGGGAGTTAAAATGAGTAGTTTTCATCAACATATGGCGGTGCACCCTACCATGCTGTGGAACCAGATGGACATGACACTAAGGTTGCGGCTCATGGTCACGCAGTTTTCGTCGCCATTTCAGGGGGGGCACCGGGGAACCCCTACCGGAATCTTAACAGCAGAGCTAAAGTATGTGTAGAGTGTGCTGGCAGTTCAATGAGGGTCTATGCAGGTTCGGCAACGCTGGTAGACTTCGGCAGGAGTGTTCCGGGTGTGGAGGGTGACGCGCGCAAGCAAGATACTTTAAAAGGGCTAGGAATGCAGCAGTTGGGGATGGGAATCACGCTGGAGAAGCTAGATGCATTGGGGCCCTGGCTTAACTGACGGGATTCGAGTCCAGGTTCCAAAGCCCTTTCAGTCCAAACGGGGCCCCGGGAGCCGGTAGCTCGATCCATCATTTGTCTTATCCGAAGGGAACCTCAGTGAATGACATCTTCCCTGTACCTGGCAGGGGTGTCATACACTGCAGTGATTCAGCAATCCGGTTTGTGCGGACAGCCAGGGCACAGTGTATACTTCGCTATATAACAGGACGCCAGAGGGTCGGTGTCCAGGCATTTATTGAGAGTTTTGTGGGGGGCTTCAGTTCTGACAGGTGTGACGGCTGTGGGTAGGGATACAAGAATGTTTGGCTCGCATTCTGTACGGATAGGGATGGCAATGGCGGCCTCACGCCTTGGACTGGGGGAAAGAGCCATAGATACACCAGGACGGTGGGACTCGAGTTGTTTTAATCGAAGATACGCATGTCTACGACTACTTTAGAGGGGAGCTAACTAATTAGTAATTGTGTGGAAAGTGGAGGAGACCAGGAAAAAAATATATATATATTTTTATGGGTATATTTTTAGGGTATATATATATATATATATAAAGGGGTAGCTCCAGTCAGAGGTCAGCACATGGGCAGCCTGATCAAGGATGCAAAGGATGCACTTGGTGTGCGAGTGTGGGGTGATGATGGCGATGGGGATCACATGTTTGGATGAGGATACTAATGCTTTTGTATTTGCAGGACATTCCTGTGTGATGAGGATCATCAGCCACTCTTTCGTCTATGGGGCGGAAAGATGTGCCATCCTGAGAACGAACGGTTTGCAGCTGAGTTTCCGGATGGAGGTAGCACAACTCCAGTGCTTCGGAGTGTGTGGTTTTACGGAGGGGAGCCCCACGTGCTGGTGGTGCACATGGGGGGAAATGATTTGGGGCATGCCACAGTGTCGGCTACTCCGTGCTATTACAGCGGCTAAAGAGCCTCTAGCCACGAGCGGTGGTGGTGTATTTGGAGATGATACCCCGGCACATCTGGAGGCATGTGGGAATCTGGTGGTGGTTCAAAGGTGGTGGAGGTGTGGTCTTGGATGATACTCCGATATGTTGGGGGTGCGGGGGAATCTGGTGGCAAAACGAAGGTCCAGTCTGAAGATCAACAGAGCGACATCGTGCTTGTACGGCAGCTGTCAGGAATGGTCAAAAGACATCTTCTCCTTCTAGGTGTGGTTCAGGAGGATACCCCGGCGTGTCTGGAGGCACAGGAGATCTAGTGGCAAATAAAAGGTCCAGTTTTAAGAGGAACAGTTCGATGGCGTGCTTGTATGGCAGCTGTCAGGAATGGTCATAAGGCATCTCTTCCTTATAGCCGGATAGCCTGATGAGAGGCCTTCAGATGAACTTAATCTCCATTGAGTTGTTCAGATTTTTGAATAAAAAGTTTCCCAGGACTCCGGTACTGTATGGACTTCCCAAAGTGCATAAGAATCCATTGGTGCCCCCTATGCGCCCCATTCTATCGGCAGTAGATGGAGTCCTGGAACCTATTACTAAGTGGCTAGATTTCCTGTTTAAAGCACCAGTTCTTGATATACCAACATGCATCAAAGATACACCAGCATTTCTCCACCGGCTCTCTGAGATAAAAGGCGATTTCAGCAAAGTCGTTCTAGTAACCATGGACGTCAAGAGCCTCTATACCATCATTCCTCATGAGGCTGGAGTAGAAGCGATGAGAGAGTTACTCTGTTTATCCGATAAATATACGGGACCCTGTATTGAGTTCGTTCTGGAATTGTTGCTGTTGACCCTTCAGAATAATTACTTTCGTTTTGAGAATGATTGGTTCCTGCAGTGTACGGGGATGTCCATGGGTGCAGCGATGGCACCGATGTATGCTAATGCATACATGTATACATGGGAGAAACATCATATCTTATCCAGTTTTGTAGAAAATATTGTCGAGTACATACGATACATCGACAAAATTTTCATTATTTGGCGGGGTACAGTAGAAGAAGCAATGCAGTTGGAAATGTATATTAACAGCCTTGGAACCCCTGTTGAAGTAACCATACAGGTAAACACCACAAGGATACAATTCCTGGATATTGAGGTATACCTCAAAGATGATAGTCTACACTACTCCCTATACTCAAAGCCTACTGACAGCAACACACTGTTACATGCTTCTAGTGCTCATCCTCAGCACGTTTTGAAATCATTACCATATGCACAATTTCTAAGAGTGGCCAGGAACAACTCTGAACCAGAAAATCGTGAGCAGCAGATGCAATCCATGTATGAAAAATTCAGGATTCGGGGTTATTCAACCAACGTTCTAGATTTGGCCCTGAGGAAGGTCAATTCGATACGGGAGACATCAACGGAGTTGCAGCCTCGCCTTAGGTTTCCTATGCAGTATCACACTGCGACCCCCAAAGTTATTGCATCGGTCAACAGGAATTGGCATATTTTAGAACAGGACTCCTCATTACCGGTCATCTTTCAACAGAAACCAATGTTTTGCTACAAGAGAGGCAAAAACCTGAAGGACCTGCTGGTCCGAACAGATCCCATACATAGCTATTCCCGGGGAGCCGGATTGTTTTCTAATGTTGGCTGCAAGAGATGCTTGGGATGTGTCACTTGCGGCCATATGTTACCTTCCAAAACGTTCTCTCATCCGCACACTGGTAAAATCTTTAAAATCCGCTATAATATCTCCTGTAAAACTGACTTTGTAGTTTATAAAATTACGTGTCCATGCGGGCTAGCCTATATTGGCAAAACAGAGACACCATTATGTGAACGGATTCGTAATCATCGTTCGAATATCCGTATAGCCTATCGTGATGGTCGCTCCGACAAACCGGTAGCTCGACACTTTTTGGACCTTGGTCACCCCTTGACTTCTTTGAAATTTGTAGCCTTCGATCATATACCGCCACCCAGGAGAGGGGGGGGACCGCGGTAAATTGCTCCTGCAGAAGGAGACTTTTTGGATTCACCATCTAAGAACTGTACATCCGGATGGTCTGAACGAAAAACTGACATTTTCTATGCTTTGATAAGCAGAAGGGGTTATGGCTATGTGTGTTGCTTTGCTTGGCTTCTTTATAATTAAACTTGGAGCCATTGTGGGCGCGATCTATCCTTGGCTATCCACTTACAGGGGGTTTGGGTCAATTAATCTGCTTGATCCTTATTCTCAGCAATGGGTTTACCATCATTATGTTTCCTTTTTCTCCCCTGATTCTGTGAAAATATGTGCTGGGAATAAGACACTCTGTTGCACATGGGCTCTTGTCTTTTCGATTTCACATTCGTTTTTCCTTCTCTTCACTACTCTGGTGTGTTGAATGGGTATGCGTCGTGGGTTGCCGGGGTTACATGCCGATTACGTCAGTTTACGTCGTCGGCGCTTGGCGCATGCGCGCTGGATGCTTGAGAACGCCGGTTAGAGGGAGTGGTGAGTATAGTGGCGCTTATAAATTTTGTGTGTTTTTATGCTGTATTTATGTCCTGATGAAAGCCCTGGGTTAGGGCTGAAACGTTGACGGTTCTGGAATAAAACTTTCTGTTTATTTATCGTCCTGGAGTGCCGCCTTGACCTTTTCTAAATTTGCTTGATATCCAGCCTAAACTTGGCAGCCACGGGGCACCAAGGGAACGTGGAAGCTGGAGTGCTCAGCTGTTGTTTATTCTATATATATAAAGGGGTAGCTCCAGTCAGAGGTCAGCACATGGGCGGCCTGATCAAGGATGCACTCGGTGGGCGAGTGTGGGGTGATGATGGCGATGGGGATCACATGTTCGGATGAGGATACTAATGCTTTTGTATTTGCAGGACATTCCTGTGTGATGAGGATCATCGGCCACTCTTTCGTCTATGGGGCGGAAAGACGTGCCATCCTGAGTATGAACGGTTTGCAGCTGAGTTTCCGGATGGAGGTAACGCAATTCCAGTGGTTCGGAGTGTGTGGTTTTACAGAGGGGAGCCCCACGTGCTGGTGGTGCACATGGGGGGGAAATGATTTGGGCATGCCACAGTGTCGGCTGCTCCGTGCAATTACAACGGCTAAAGAGCCTCTAGCCATGAGCTGTGGTGGTGTATTTGGAGATGATACCCCGGCACATCTGGAGGCATGTGGGAATCTGGTGGTGGTTCAAAGGTGGTGGAGGTGTGGTCTTGGATGATACTCCGATATGTCGGGGGTGCGGGGGAATCTGGTGGCAAAACGAAGGTCCAGTCTGAAGATCAACAGAGCGACAGCGTGCTTGTACGGCAGCTGTCAGGAATGGTCAAAAGACATCTTCTCCTTCTAGGTGTGGTCCAGGAGGATACCCCGGCGTGTCTGGAGGCACAGGGCATCTAGTGGCAAATAAAAGGTCCAGTTTTAAGAGGAACAGTTCGATGGCGTGCTTGTACGGCAGCTGTCAGGAATGGTCATAAGGCATCTCTTCCTTGTAAGTGTGGTCCAGGATGATACCCCGGCGGGTCTGGAGGCACAGGGGATCTAGTGGCAAATCAAAGGTCCAGTTTGCAGATGAACAGAGCGATGGCGTGCTTCTTCGGCAGCTGTCAGGAATGGTCATAAGACACGCGCGGGATACCCCGGCGCGTTTGGAGACACGCGTGGGATGTGGAGGCGATACAAAGGTCCAGGTCGAGGATAAACAGAACGATGGCGTGCTTTGTACGGCAGCTGTCAGGAGTGGTGATCTGGCATCTCTTGCTGGAGGAGGACGATGGTTTCAGGTTTCTTCGGGCGGATGGGGTCCACCTCACGGCTGTGGGGTCGGACATTCTAAATTTGGGTTTCGGAGAGGGTATTGAACAGGCCTTGTTTTTTCTTGATGGGAAAGCTCATTCATAAGGGTTTATGCGAATGAGCTTGTGGCGGGGGTGTGAGGCAGTGCTGGGGGTAAAGGGGCGTGGATAACATTTCAAGAGTTAAGATTGGGGGGTTATGATTAAGATTGTCTGATTAAAGATATGTTTACAGATAATTGGATGGTTATGTTTACAGATATGGGTGTAATACAATTGTTACAGCACTGTTATTGTTTACATGGGATTATGCTGTGGCCTGTAATAAATATCCACTTTTAGAATGAATTGAAATGTGTGGGTGTGAATTAATGCGCCGAGCGACAAGCAGCAATGGGCACCTCATGATAACAGATTACAGCAGGTCTACAAACTATTCAAATAGAAACAGATAAGCACATTCTTGAGATAAAGATTACACTGCTATGGTAATACTTTCAACAGATAACAGGTACACAAGGGCCATACAATAACCTTCCTGCATAATCACAGATCACAAACATTCTGCACACGAGGGCAATGAAAATAAGAGCCTCAGGCCTACACCCCAAACCCATCTCCATGCCCACACACCCCAAGTCTAAAGTGACGCACATCACAGAGGGCTTATGGCAGCCTTGGGTGGAGCCTAAACAGAAAGTCCACATACCGGGATAAAGACCAGATATATAAGGAAATAAAAAAAGTAAATGAAACAGAACACAAGAAATTAATGATGAATGTGACAATCCTTACATTAATAACATGTAGGGGACACCAAATAAAAGTCTTACGCAAGTCCAGAGTACCAGGTCAGAGTGTGGAGGCACAGACAAACAAATATAGCAGATAAAACATAACAAGGAGAAAAATGTCATCTGCGCTTATTCCCATTATACCGCGTGAAACAAAACACAATTAGAGGCTTTGGTTTCTATTAATGACCATTAATAGAAACCAAAGCCTCTAATTGTGTTTTGTTTCACACGGTATAATGGGAATAAGCGCAGATTACATTTTTCTCCTTGTTATGTTTTATACATGTTGCTGGGCTGGATGCATTTGGTGGTTGCAGCCACCCTACGGGGAATAGGCGCGACTCCACCCCTCCTGTACAAAATAGCATATATATATGTTCTATGTACTAATTACAGGTCCGGGGGGGCAGTGGTGTATTTAGGTTTTGTGCTGCCCTAGGCCTGACTAAACTCGTGCACCCCCTAATTTAAATTTGACGCACCCCTTCCAGTCAAGGGCACACCTCTTCCTGGTTAATCCCCACCCTTCCTCTTTAAGCTCCACCTTTTCCTCTTAGAGCTCTGCCTTTTCCTCTCTTTATATTAAAAGTGGATACCAAGTGCCTACTTGTATATTTTGTATACCATTTCAAATGTATCTATTGAGATAAAGAAAATTATGAAATGTTTAAATTCAAGCATTTTTACAAAGAACAGCCACGCATGTCAAGTAAACGGGATCACAGCCGCTCTAATTGGTTGAACAATAAAATCCACAGAAACGTGCACTACATATGAGCGGAACACAGAGCTGCACAGCAATAAAACCCACAGAAATGGGCACTGTGTATGAGCATATCAGAGCTGCACAGCAATAAAACCCACAGAAATGTGCAGTGTGTATGAGCATATCACAGAACTGCACAGCAATAAAACTCACAGTAATGTGCAGTGTGTATGAGTGTATCCCAGAGCTCCAGGGCAATAAAACTCACAGTAATATGCAGTGTGTATCACAGAATCCACAGCAATAAAACTCCCAGCAATGCAATGTTTGGTGTGTGTCAGCGTATCAGAATCCACAGCAATAAAACTCCCAGCAATGCAATGTGCGGTGTGTATGAGTGCATCAGAATTCACAGCAATAAAACTCACAGCAATGCAATGTGTGGTGTGTGTCACCGTATCAGAATCCACAGCAATAAAACTCCCAGCAATGCAATGTGTGGTGTGTATGAGTGCATCAGAATCCACTGCAGTAAAACTCCCAGCAAACCGAGTTTTTATGAGCACACAGCAATTATGCTGTGGAGCCATCTTGTCAGCAGTGGGGTGCCACTGTCAGAGTGTGCACTGTAGCTTTGATTCCCTTCCCGGTGGGTGTTCAGTCCAGAATAGAGTCTGTGTTAACGAAAGGGCGGGCAGCTGTGTGCGTGCGTTTCACGTGGTTCAGTCAGTCATGTGGTACTGAGACTCAGAGAAATGGCAGTGAAATGCCCTGATGTTCGGTGGTTTCAATCAGCAGGTTTATTCAGGCGAACCCCATAGGTTTCAATGTTAAAAATATTCCCGTTTTTATGCAATATCTAATAAATCATTTATTATTTTAATCTGCAGTAAAAAGTCTTTACTTATTGATTTTTTTTTAGTACCCTTTAGTCATATTTCAGATGATTTTTTTGGGCAAAATTCCCCCCCTTTTTTTTAATAGCAGTTTTTCTTTTTTCTGTAACAGAACTTTTTATTATCAATCATAGGATCTTATATGTAAATTCCAGACATTTTCGTTCAGTAGTTCTTTTGAAAACAGCAGGCCACGGGTTTGCGGTGGCAGCATTCATTTTTTTTAGGGGTGGGGCCACCCAGTGCGGGCCGCCGCCCCCTGGAAAGTGCCGGCCTAGTCGGCCTAGGCCAAAATACACCAGTGCGGGGGGGGGCAATACAGAACAGTAAGAACAGAAAAAAAAAGAGTATTTACAGGTCCAGGAGAGCGGGATGACACAATGAAATGTGAAATAACATATACCATATATATCCAGGAGATAAGACGTGCATATAACCGAAGAATAAACAGGATCACGACACTCTCAACTGCAGGAGAGACACAGTACCAGGGGCGGACTGACAACTAGTGGGGATCCCAGGCAACAGCAGATAATGGGGCCCCATTGTGCCTTGCCCACAGTAGGTCACGCCCACATAAACCCAAACCACAAAATGCTACACCCAGATATACATTGCTGTGTCAGATTTTAGAGAAGGAGGACAGAAATGAGGAGACAGAGAAAAGATTAAATATAAGGACAGATGGAAAAATAAATAAAAAGTTAGGAAGAAAGGATTAACAGAAGGACAGACAAACCTCTTCACTCCATACTTACCAGATTCTTGCTTCTTGCAGCTCTCCCAGCTGCTCCTGGTGCTGGTTGTTTCCCGGCATCAGCAGAAAAGGCGCTTCCAGTCACATGACCAGTCCCTGCTTCGGAGAAGTCATTGCAGCACAGGGGTTACTGGACCCCTATGCGGCCAGAAAGTTGAAATCCCTGGAATGCAGTCAGCATTATGTGCTGCCTGTCAGAGGGACATGCAGGGCCAGTTCCCCCCTTCTTACAGGAGAAGGAGATCAAAGGGACCATCCCACGGTCGGTGTCCAAAATGGCCAACCTGTCAGTCCGCCCTGCTTAGCACAAGGATAAAGGCACACACGTCTCACTTTGCGGGGTTGAGGTTGTGAGTAGGGATGGGCTGGCGGTAATTCGAACATGAGTTCGATTCGAACATTGGCCATTCACCCATTCGTTGAACAGCGAACATTTCCGCGTGTTCGCCCACAATGCACCACAATGCACTTTTCCACTGGCTTGAATCTTGTAATTGGCTACAGCCTTGCACCTGACCACAGGTCAGGTGCAAGACTATGCCAATCAGGGCTCACAGAGCTAAGTCCCACATCACACTTTATAAGGCTTCCGCGCAGCTCCAGCGTGTGTTTGTTGCAGGAGAGAATCAGAGAGGAGAGGAGATTGTTGCATATCAGGCTGTATCTCTGATTTATACCAGAGTTCTGGGAATTATAATCTGTGTGTTGGCACTGCCAGCTGCTGCCAGGCTATCAGGGTGTATGGGAAATCGAGAGAAGTCCTAGTGGCGCAGTATTTAATCTATGATTCTTGTTAAACACGGGCCTAAAAGGCCATTCAGATACTGGTAATAGGGCCTAAATCAACAGTGGCTCTATATATTACAATGGACCATCAGATCCTGAGATTTGTGCAAATGACAAATATATGTGCAAATGACAAATATATGTGCAAAATCACAATCCACACTCCAATTGACAGTGGTGAATTCTTATATCATGCATAAATTCTATTTTTAGGATACAATAGTGTATGTCTGTTTGACCCTTCTTGTCCAGTTGCAATAAGTCTAACTTTGTCCTGAGCGGTCTGCCAAACATCAGAACTGCTGTTAGCTGGCCGGTTGGATGAGTTGTGTTCCTGTACTGCAACAAGATTTGCTGGAGTTCTTGAGGTAAGCTTTTGCAGTCTGTCACAGTACTCCTTAAAAATCCTTTCAGAGTCTGGACAAATCTTTCAGCTAGACCATTGGTAGCCGGAGGATACGGAGCTGTACGGAGATGTTGAATACCATGATCCTTAATGAAACTTTGAAATTTCTGAGCTAATTACTGTGGCCCATTATCAGATACTAGTATCTTAGGCAATCCGAATGTCGCAAACAGCTTCTCCAGGGCATCAATCGTGGCATCAGTTGTAGTCTGGGGCAGTAATATCACTTCAGGCTATGGAATGTGCATCCACTACCACTAAGAACATCTGTCCATTCACTGGTCCTGCAAAGTCAATATGAATCCTCTCCCATGGGTTAAGAGGCCAAAGCCAGGGCTGAACTGCACCTATAGGATAGCATCTCTGAGCCTGGGCACATCCTGAACAGGCTGAAACGCAGTTGCCTATATCCTCATCCAAAGTTGGCCACCATACATGACCCCTGGCTTTTTGTTTCATCCGGACTATTCCTGGATGCCCTTCATGCAAAATTTGTAACATGGGTTTCTGCAAGGCTGGAGGAACAATTACCCGCTCTCCCCATAGCAAGCATCCCTCTCTGACTGACAGCTCAAGATTCCTGGAGTGAAAAGGTCGGAGACGTGGAGAGGTTTGAAATGGCCAACCATGTTGTACATAAGACAAAACTTCTTGAAGATCAGCATCCTTACTGGTCTCTATTTCAACAGCAGTCAGTGTTTTGCTAAAGTAAATGGAAGGTGGTGAATCCCAAACATAATTGGTGGAGAGTGGAAGAGGAAGGCATGCATTTGTATGTTTATCATGAGGCCTGTATCGGATTTCATACTGATAAGCCCCCAGCAGTAAGGCATATCTTTGGAGACGAGCGGCGGTGGTCTGAGAAATACTCTTTGTAGGATTGAATATTGCCAATAGTGGTTTATGATTGGCCAACAGCGTAAAAGATCGACCATAAATATAAAAGTGAAACTTCTTCAGTGTCCAGATTATCGCTAAAGCCTCCTTGTCAATTTGTGAATAATTGCGCTCAGCTGGGGTGAGGGAGCGAGAAGCAAAAGCTACAGGTTGATCTGTACCATCAGGCATGGAATGGGACAGCGCAGCCCGCAGCCCATAAGGAGAAGCATCACAGGCGATACTCAGTGGTTTAGACAAATCATAGTGACCCAAGACTCTGGAGCTGCGTATTAGATCCTTTGAAGCTTTAAAAGCAGCCCAGCAGGGCTCTATCCATTTCCATTTTTGTTGTTTTTCCAAAAGTCTATGCAGCGGAAACAAGGTATGGGCTAAATTGGGCAAAAATTTATTGTAATAGTTCAACAGCCCTTAATATGAGCGCAGCTGCGTTACATTCCTTGGTATGGGCGCCTCTACCAATGCTTTCACTTTCTCATCAGTGGTGTGAAGTCCAGTTTTATCAATAACGTGACCACAAAATTCCAGGTGATCTTTCAAGAACTCACATTTGTTTATATTAACTTTGAGTCCATTATCCATTAGTATCTGGAGCACGTCTTGTACATTCTGCCGGTGCTCCCTCTCCGTTCGGCCAGTGATCAGCATGTCATCCAGCAGACATTGTGTCCCCGTGTCACGTCTCACCAGCCGCCGCCCCCATCCTCGCATGGCCGTGAGTGCCCCCTCTGGGTCCGCAGGCTCCCGAGCCGCCGCTCCTCGGAGCCATCGGGGTCCTCGGTCCGCGGCTCCTCCGGTCCAGATGGCCATTCCCCATCGGCGGCGTTCCCTGGCCATCAGGGCATGGCGTTCCGCCGTCCATGCGGCCACCACCCCACACGTGGGACGCCGGCCAGGCGGAGCTGGCCAAGATGGCGCCCGGGGGCGGATCGAGACCTCCATGGTTGGAAGGGGGTGGAGTCAGAGCCCTGCAGAGATCACAGGGGGAGTCTTCAAACTGACCTCCAGCAGGACTTGGTGGAGGCAGTGCACAGGGTAGAGGCGTGTCTACCTCCACCCTGTCCACTATATAAACCTGGTGAACGCTCTCTGGCATCGCTTCACAATTGTTCTCTCTCTGAGTGAAACAATAGCTCCTCTACTTCACAGTATCTCAGTGCTGCCCTCTAACCTTGCCCTAAGATTTACTCAGCTCCTCCAGAGCGTCTCCAGGCATCCTACAGATTCCTCTATTGGGTTCTTATCCGGTCCCTTTCCAACATGGACGTGACAGATTGTGAAGCCACAACTGAACCCATGGATCTTATGGGTGCCCTCGCTACCCTCACCCAGCAGGTATCCACTCTGGCTCGTTCCGTCCAGGAACTACGGATGGAGCAAAGGGATCTTCAGGCCCAGGTGCACAACACCGCTGCACCCCCACCTTATCCCACGCCCGATGTCCAGCATGCACGCCAAAGCAGCAGACCTGATGACCACTCCCAGGTTCCTGAACCCAACGTCCTCCTACCTGAATGCTTCTGTGGTAATCGGGCTAGTTTTGACACATTCCTACTAGACTGCCACCTGCTGTTTTCCTTAAAGCCTCGCACCTACGCTTCCGATTACGTTAAAGTCCATACTGTAATCTCTCTGATGGGTGGCGAACCTATGAAGTGGGCCTATACCTTGTTGAATATGCAAGACCCTGTTTTGGACTCTTGGATCACGTTCGCCGAAGCCCTTGAATCAATGTATAAAGACCCCAACAAACAGTCCACCGCTCAAAGTGCTATACGAGCCCTTAGGCAAGGCCGCAGACCGGTAGAGGAATACATAACGGACTTCCGCCACTATGCCCATGACACCTGTTGGAACGAAACGGCTCTTATCGACCAATTCCGCATGGGTCTCTCAGAACCCCTCAAAGATGAATTAGCACGCGTGGTATACCACCCACTCTTGAAGGGATAACTCGCTTCTGTATCCAAATGGATCGCCGTCTCAGAGAATGCCGTCTCGAACTCAAACTCCTACTCAAGTAAAGTACCAATCGTTCCCCCTCCTCCACTGTACTCCCTCCTATTACGTCTAGGACCTCGGTTCCAGCGATCCCGTCTGAACCCCCATCAGAACCTATGCAAATCGGTCTCGTCGATGGACGTTTACCACAAGTGGAACGAGAAAGACGCAGACGGCTACGTCTATGCATGTACTGTGGAGGGGTCAACCATCAAGCCCGTACCTGTCCGGTGAAACCGACAAGAGGTAAACCTTGTCACATCATCTCCCCCCTGACGGCTCGAAAGTCCTCCGTCTCACCACTACTAATGATCTCCATCTTGTTACAGTGGCAGCAGATGAGGATTCCTCTCCAGGCCATGGTGGACTCAGGGGCTAGCGGATGTTTCATCGATACCACCACTGCATCACGCATTGGCATCCCTTTACACAATAAAAATGCACCTATTGAAATTCAACTGGTTGATGGGTCTCCTTTGAAATCAGGGCCAATCACTACGGAGTCTGCCTTATTACAAATGCTTACAGGTACCAATCATCTAGAAGAGATCCGTTTTGATATTGTATCATCTCCCATATTTCCAGTAATCCTTGGCCTACCTTGGCTACGTAAACACGACCCCTACATTCAATGGTCTACAGCCAAGATCTCTTTTTGCTCACCTTATTGCAAAGAGAGATGTCTTCAGGCCGCTCATACCGTTAACACCATACTGGATACCAATATGGTACGTCTAGGAGTACAGTTACCACACACTTACCAAGCTTTTTCTGATGTATTCGATGAAAAGGGGGTTGAAACCTTACCACCTAAACGCCCCTACGACTGCCCTATTGATCTCTTGCCTGGTGCAGTCATACCCTATGGTCGTTTATATCCTCTCTCTGAGCCTGAACTAACAGTCCTCAAAGGATACATCGACGAAAACCTCCGTAAGGGATTCCTCCGTCCCTCTACCTCCCCTGCCGGAGCAGGGATATTTTTCGTTAAAAAGAAAGATGGGGGTCTACGCCCCTGCATAGATTATCGACAACTGAATGCTATAACAATAAAGAACCGATATCCTCTACCCCTCATCCCTGAATTGTTGGAGCGACTAAAAACCGCTCAAGTTTACACTAAACTGGATCTTCGGGGTGCCTACAACCTGGTGAGAATGCGTCATGGCGACGAGTGGAAAACCGCTTTTCGGTCACGCTATGGCCACTTCGAATACACCGTCATGCCATATGGGTTGTGCAACGCCCCTGCTACCTTCCAGCATTTGGTAAACGATATCTTTCGAGATCTCTTGGATCGTTTTGTTATAGCATATCTAGACGACATTCTCATCTTTTCCTCTTCTCTATCTGAACATCGTCATCATATGACCATGGTGCTACAACGTTTAAGAGACCACCACCTGTTTGCCAAGCTTGATAAATGTGTCTTCGAGACGACCAAGATTTCCTTTTTAGGATTTATCATATCTCCGGGATTAATAGAAATGGACCCTCAAAAAATACAAGCAATTCATACCTGGCCCATCCCCAGGACTAAAAAGGAAGTACAAAGATTCATCGGCTTCGCCAATTTTTACCGCCGGTTTATCAAACGCTTCTCTGACTTTATCCATCCGTTAACACATCTCACCAAACCATCAGTCCCCTTCCATTGGACTCCTCAAGCCCAAAAGGCGTTCAACACACTCCAAGAGTGCTTCACTACAGCACCTGTCCTGACTCTACCAAAACCCCAACTTCCCTTCTTCGTAGAAGTTGATGCCTCCGAGATCGCCACAGGAGCAGTGTTGTCCCAGCGCAGCCCTGACAATCTCTTACATCCGATAGCCTATTACTCCAAGAAACTGAATAACTCAGAACAGAACTACGACATCACGGACAAAGAACTCCTCGCCATAAAAAGAGCCTTCGAAGAATGGCGCCATTTGCTTGAGGGCGCCACACATCCAGTAACGGTCCTAACCGACCACAAAAACCTCGAATACCTCCAATCCGCTAAACAACTACGACCAAGACAAGCACGATGGGCCCTATTCTTCAACCGCTTTACTTTCCACATAATATATCGACCCGGCTCAAGGAATGGAAAAGCCGATGCCCTCTCCAGAAGATACAACGACGCACCTACTACACCCACTCCACTACCCACCATCCTAAAGGAAGAACATTTCCTCGGGACCATCCAACCACTCCATGAAAAAATAAAACAGTTAACAGCCGACACGTCTCTTCCGGTTACACCCGAAGGAGTTCATATAAGAAAAGGACGAATATTTGTACCCGAAAAGGCCAGACTAGACACCCTATACCAATGCCATGATTCTTTACTATCCGGACTTCCAGGAATATCCAAGACCTTACACACGCTCAAACGTCAGTTTTGGTGGCCCTCAATGACTGACATGGTAAAACAGTACGTCAACTCTTGCACTGTTTGTCAAAGAAACAAAAGCCCTCATACCAAACCTGTGGGGCTTCTCCTCCCCCTACCCATTCCAACCCGTCCATGGTCCCGCATCTCTACCGACTTCATTGTCGATCTACCTCCTTCTCAACAACATACTTCCATCCTGGTAGTCGTGGATCACCTGACCAAAATGGCACACTTCATCCCCGCCAAAGGGTTTCCTACTGCCAAAGAAACTGCTTCCATGTTCTTCCATCACGTTTTCCGATTGCACGGCATCCCTGATTCCATAACGTCGGATCGAGGTACACAGTTCACCGCTAGATTCTGGAAAGCCTTCTGTTCCATTCTTCACATCACTGGCAACCTATCCTCCGCATATCATCCACAATCCAACGGCCAATCGGAAAAAACCAACCAGACACTCGAACAGTTTCTGCGCTGTTTCTCCACTCATCTACAGGACGACTGGATTACTTTACTTCCATCTGCGGAATTCGCATACAATTCACACAATCATGAATCGATCAAGACGTCCCCCTTCTTCGCCAATTATGGGTACCATCCCACGTTCATTCCAAATCTGCCCCTTTCTTCCTCGGTACTGGATACTACCACTCATGTCGCTGATCTACAGCAGGGATTCCGTATCGCCAAGGACAACCTTCTACTAGCTCAAGCCAGATACAAACTGAAAGCCGACAAACTTCGTCACCCTCCTCCTGACTATCAAGTTGGAGATTACGTCCTTTTGTCGACAACTCATCTGAAGCTCTCCTGCCCGTCCAAAAAATTGGGCCCTCGATATCTTGGCCCCTTTCAGGTCCTTTCCGTCATTAACCCGGTAGCTCTCAAACTTGCATTGCCATCCTCACTCCGCATTCATCCAGTATTTCACATCTCCCTGTTGAAACCCTGGACCCCTGATCCCTTCCCTGACAGGACCCCGTCTCCACCTCCCCCCGTTCTGGTGGACGACGACCTGGAATATGAAGTTGCTGAGATCCTTGATTCCCGCATGCACCGTGGTCGGCTCCAGTATCTAGTAGACTGGAAAGGGTACGGCCCTGAGGAGCGTTCCTGGGAACCTGCCTCTCAGGTACACGCCCCTGACCTGCTTCGCGCCTTTCATGGGGCGCATCCCTCGAGGCCTGGTCCCGTTCGCGCCCGGAGGTCGCTCCTTCTGGGGGGTTCTGTCATGTCTCACCAGCCGCCGCCCCCGTCCTCGCATGGCCGTGAGTGCCCCCTCCGGGTCTGCAGGCTCCCGAGCCGCCACTCCCCGGAGCCATCGGGGTCCTCGGTCCGCGGCTCCTCCGGTCCAGATGGCCGCTCCCCTTCGGCAGTGTTCCCTGGCCGTCAGGGCATGGCGTTCCGCCGTCCATGCGGCCACCACCCCACACGTGGGACGCCGGCCAAGATGGCGCCCGAGGGCGCATCGAGACCTCCATGGTTGGAAGGGGGTGGAGTCAGAGCCCTGCAGAGATCACAGGGGGGAGTCTTCAAACTGACCTCCAGCAGGACTTGGTGGAGGCAGTGCACAGGGTAGAGGCGTGTCCACCTCCACCCTGTCCACTATATAAACCTGGTGAACGCTCTCTGGCATCGCTTCACAATTGTTCTCTCTCTGAGTGAAACAATAGCTCCTCTACTTCACAGTATCTCAGTGCTGTCCTCTAACCTTGCCCTAAGATTTACTCAGCTCCTCCAGAGCGTCTCCAGGCATCCTACAGATTCCTCTATTGGGTTCTTATCCGGTCCCTTTCCAACATGGACGTGACACCCCGGCACTCCAGCAAGCAATTCATCCATTGTACGCTGCCAAATTGCTGGTGCTGGTGCTATCCCAAATACCATTTTGTTATACTGGAACAGCCCCTTATGAGTATTGATGGTGAGGTAAGGCCTGGATTCTGGATGCACTGATAACTGCAGGTATGCATGTTTGAGATCCAGCTTGGTGAAGTGCTGTCCCCTGGCCAAAGTCGCACAAATGTCCTCAATCTTTGGAAGTGGATATTTATCTAGAACAAGTTGAGAATTAACGGCCATACGGAAATCCCCACATATCCGAATGTCTTCATTCTTTTTACACACTGGCACAATCGGGGAGCCCCATTCACTGCAGCGCACTCTGGAAATTATCCCAAGGCTCTCCAGGCGCATCAATTCCGCCTCAACACTTTTAAGTGAAAAAGGTACAGTTCGTGCCTTAAAAAATTTTGGAACAGCATTTTCCCTCATATTTAGGGACATTTGCCGTCCCTTAACAGTCCCCAAAGTATTATCAAAAACCAGGGCAAACATCTTCTGCAAATCCTGTATCCAAGCTGAAACCACAGGTAATGTCTGTAAGGTGTGGCAAGCATTATACTTTATGTCTGGCATTCCCAATTTATGAATCCATTCTCTTCTAAATAGTGGAGGACCCGCAGACTTCATAATATATAACGTCAGCTTTTCCGAGCGTCCATTTAACTGCACTCTCACATGTACACTGCCCAGAGGGGTTAATACTTCCCTTGAATAAGTCTGTAGATGAACAGCTGTCTTAAACACTGGAACATTTAGTTTTAATCTCCGCCAGTCTTGCTCAGTAATCACAGAAACAGCCGCCCCCATGTCCAGGTCCATGGTCAAATATTTCCCTTCAATCTTCACTGAAACAGAAATGGCTGAATAAGCTGAATCCATCTTATAAAGTTTTACTGTTTGAATGGGAATGTGGCCGTCTGAGTCATCTGAGAAGTCTTGGAGCTGGATTTGATATGCTCCCTTCTGAAGCAAATTATGCGGCTTCCCTTCATGCACCATTTCTTACACACCCTTTGAATATGCCCTTTATTTCCACAGGAGTGACAAATGGCATTGCAGAAACGACATGAGTGAGATTCATGTGAAGTCACCCCACATCGATAACATCCATTTTGGGGCTCTCCATGCACCGTCCTTTGACGTAAGGAATTATACTGTTTAATCCGCTTGTACCGCTCCCTGGTATCTGTATGGAATATTTCTGCCTCTTTCTCAGTCTTTTGCTTCCTATGCAAAGCATCAGCTTCTCTGGTGACTTGTTCCATGATGCTAGCGATATCCATAGCTTTGTGTAAGGTCAGCTCTTTCTCGGTAAGAAGTCTCTTAATCATAGCTTCACACTGTAACCCCATCACAAACTGGTCTCGGAGGGCTGTGACTAAATACTCCCCAAACTGACAGGTACTTGCCAACTTCCTGAGAGCGGAGACAAAGGAGGAGATGCTTTCTCCAGGTTCCTGATGTCATTTATAAAACTTCCATCTTTCAGCAATTTCAATTGGCTGTGGCTGATAGTGGCCCCGCATAAAGCAACTAACACAGCTAACGGCTTGCTTGCAGGTTTCTCTGGATACAGGAGATCTCTGAGTGTGTTGTACACCTTCGCTCCAATCGCTGTGAGGAACACGGCTACCTCTTTTGTCTCCAAAATGCCATTAGCAATGAGATACTGTTCAAACCTTTCCACCCAAGAGATCCAAGAGTCAGTGTCTGGATTAAAATCATGCAGAGTGCCAATCAGCGCCATCATGCAGATCCAACAGCCTCGTCGCCACTGTAGTGTTCTGGATAATGCGAGATGTCTTGGGTTTTCATTAATAGGTTTATTAACAACTTAGCACACAGGTTCCTATAACAGCAACTGGCTGCGTCACTAGTCAGCCTCAACTGGCAGACAAAATGTACGACCAACTGTCAACAGCCAACCGCCATAAGAAACACCCACTTCCCCCCATTGGCAGCCAGCACAACTACACCACACAGACGCTCCCAGACACAGATAAGAGGGCAAGCAGCCTCTGTGTCAGAAGGCTGTGCCCCTGGTCGTCGTGGACGTGGTGCATCCTCTGCAGGGGCACACTTGTCCTTTCTAACTGGTGCTGGCCGTCTTAAGCAGCAGCAACAAACAGAGGATTTGCAGGATTGGCTAACCAGGCCATCCTCATCCTCTGCCAGCCAGGCTTGTAGTGGTTTACAGTCCACCTCAGCTGCCAAAACATCTAATTCAGCCTCCATGTCCACAGCTACTCCTACCGTAGCCTCACCATCATACACGGAGGAGTCAGCTGAATTGTTTGACTACAATGACAGTGACATGCTGCTTGAGGATGCGCAGCAACTCCAGTGCTCTTATTCAAACTCTGAGGTTGAGGAAGGGAGTATAATCAGCCTAGAGGGAGGAGGTGCCAGTGACACACAAATAACTGGCACTCATGTTCCCCAGCATCTGCAGCATACTACCAAGTTGGCTCCAGTGATGAGGAGATAGGGGGTGATGACGATGATGAGGTCACTGACTCCACCTGGGTGCCTAATCAAACAGAGGAGTCAAGTGAGGAGGAGGCACAACAAAAACGAGGCACAACATCCTCTATGAGCAACCGTAGTCAGTCCAAGGCATCAGATGTCAGAGCTGCTCAGGTGCAGAGTGCTGTTGTCTCAAAGCACACATCCAGGATCTCTGCTGTCTGGGAGTTCTTTCATGACATGTGCAGCAGACCGCAGCATTGCTATTTGTAAGCTGTGGGAGAAACATCAGCCGCTTGGGTACCACATGCTTGAAGTGACATATGACCACCTGTCATGCATCCCGTATGGGCACAACATTTCCCATCGGTCCTCATCTGTCTCTACCCCCACTATATGTCCTGCCATGTCATTCTCTACAACCTCCACTGACAGGGATGATGCTACAGTAATGGGTGTACCAGGTCCTTCCTCAGAATGTGAAAGCATCCCATCAGCTGCAGAGTTACGCAGTCAGATTTCGTTGCCCCAGCTGCTGCAGCATAAGAAAAAATATAGTCCAACCATCCCCTTGCACAGCGTCTAAATGCCAGCCTGGCAAAATTACTCGCATTACAGCTGCTGCCTTTCCAGCTGGTGGACTCTGCCTCCTTCCGTGAGTTTGCCGAATGTGCTGTACCACAGTGGTAGGTTCCAAAACGCCAGTTCTTTTCACGAAAGGCCATTTCAACACTATACCAGCACGTGGAAGACAATGTTATGTAGTCATTGGGAAAGGCAGCCAGCAGAAAGGGCACATTACTTTAGACACGTGGTCCAGCAAGCATGGATAGGGCCGTTACATTTCTTTCACGGCACACTGGGTAACTCTGCTTGCAGCTGGGAGGGATCCAGGACGGGGTTCTGTGCTGGAGCTTGTTCATCCACCACGCCTCCAGAAAGCTGCTTATATTTTATTTATTTATTTATAAAGGATTTTACCAGGAAGGATACATTGAGATTTCTCTCGTTTTCAAGTATGTCCTGGGTTCAAGAACATTGAAGTGTTACAGTTACAGAAATACAAAGTAATACAATGCAAGATATTGAAAAACAACACAAATATACAGATTAACAGAAAATAAATATGTAGGAAATATAGTCACTAGGTTACATGTTTACAGGTGCATTCTGTATTGAGGTATGTTAGTAAGGAGCTCTTGAGTGACTTAAGACTGGGGGAAGATTTGATGGTGTCTGGGAGGTTATTCCATAATTGTGGTGCTCTGTAGGAAAATGAGGACCGAGCCGCTGTCTTTTTGTATTGTGGTATTGCAAGGAAGGTGCTGGTCCTGGATCGGAGGTTATAGGATCAGGGAGCTGCTGGGGGAAGCAGTCTATTCAGGTAGGGTGGCAGCTTCCCAGAAATGCTGGCGATGGCCAGTTTAGCTCTTTTAACATGTCACAATGGTGGGTCATGTAGTTACATTGTAATGCAAGGCAGCAGAAGGAGTTATACAATGTAGTAAGTTTCTGAAGGTGTGTTTGCGGGGCCGCTGCATACACTACATCTCAGTAATCAATGGCTGGCATAAGCATTTGTTGTACAATCTGCTTTCTTACCGCGGGGCTCAGGCAGGATTTGTTTCTGTACAGGGCACCTAGTTTGGGGTAAAGTTTAGATGAAAGTTTTTCGATGTGGGGTCCAAAGGATAGATTAGGGTCCAACCACATACCTATATATTTGAGAGAAGTGACTGCAGTCAGCGTGTCATTTGATTTTGTCCCAACACATAGATGGGGATTTTGCAATTTGTG
Organism: Leptobrachium leishanense; assembly: GCA_009667805.1. Taxonomy (NCBI): domain Eukaryota; kingdom Metazoa; phylum Chordata; class Amphibia; order Anura; family Megophryidae; genus Leptobrachium; species Leptobrachium leishanense. Next base: position 229,378,286 of record CM019066.1, on the reverse strand, counting down.
TAGTTTAGGTGCTGTTCCAAAGACCATTGTTACAGTTTTGTCAGTATTTAAAAAAGTTTGTTGTGTTTGATCCACTTTTCTTTTTTTTTGTATTCAAATCTTTTATTTTGAAAAAGCATCAGCAATAAGACAGCCAGTATATAAACAGTCAACATAAGTACATCAGGAGAGTAACAATAAACTTCCCCAAATAGGGGGTCTCATCTAAATAGGAATTAATAGTCAAAATGGGGTCAGCGGTACAACGACTTAGGGAAAGAAATAAAAAGAATGAAGGTAAGGGGACGCGAACTACACCAACCGCATGCCAGCAATGGTGTAAGGAGAGAGAGGGGGAGGGAGAGAAAGAAGAAAAAAAAAAGGGGGATAGCAAAAAACAAAACAAATTTGATGGAGGGAGAATGGCAACTGCCTGTATTGTGACTTTCCCGGCTCACTCCCGGGGGAGGCCGTGGAAGGATATTGTCACGAGGCCCAGGAGCCCGAGGGCCAAGTATGGCAACCAGAGCCATGGTAGGTGCCATAGTGGCGCGCCTCCGGACATCCAGACATGTGCCAAAAAAAAAAAAGGGGGTGGGGGAAAGAAAGAAACACCATCGCTGGCATGGCAGAGGCCCATAAAGGAGCAAGGCGACATTGGAGTGAAACATAAATCCTCTCGGCAAAGTCACAAACGCATCCCCAGCCGGGGAATGACAGTATTAGTTGGGAATAAAAAGAAAAAGCGCAAAACATTAACGAAGTCCCATAGCAAGTCAACAGCTGTAACACATAGAAAAGTGAAATAATCGCTTCTCGGCCTTTTGGCTAAGATCAAGTGTAGTATCTGTTCTTATCAGTTTAATATCTGATACGCCCCCTATCTGGGGGCCATATATTAAATGGATTTTTAGAACAGGGAGATGGAAGAAGAGCTTGCTCTGTCCACTCCACGCATTGACCTGGTATTGCAGTACCTCCAGGACCGGTGCACCAGAAAAAAAAAAAAAAAAAGTGAAATAAGGTCACTGTAAGGGACAGCACAGCAGATAAAGCGGGGAATCCGCAGAAGTATTAAATCTCAGCTTATGGAGGGGGAGAAAAAAAAAAAGGAAGAAAGGAGGGGGGAATAAAAAGTCCTTTATTCAAGAGAATGACTCCAGCTGGTAATCAACGGCAAAAAGACATCGGGAAGGTCCCAAAAGAAAAAGTCTCTCTGAAGATAGCAATCAACTAAAAGGGGACGGGTCCCATCATTCAGTGTCACGGAAGGGCAGCAGGTGTATGGCAGGCAGGGCGATGCAGCACAGGCCAGGCCCGGTGCAAGAAATTGCATGCGGCTGGGTCATCATGCCTCGACACGTGGTGGAACTCCCAACAATAGCTGCTCGAGTGTAGATCCTAAGCCGCCACTTATCAGGGGACCAAGCTCGTGACGACGTTGGCGGGGGGGGGGATCCAGCTCTGCCGACCTGCCAAACTCCTCAGCTGCTCCGCAGTCTTCCTCGGCCAGTGCATCTTTCCCATCCATTCGCCGGGGTGCCCCATGTTTCTCGTGATGGATCTTCTGCGGCACCTCCAGGGCGATAGCTGCAGGAAGGTGCTCCTCTTCGGCGGCTGGGGGTCTCGGATCTGTAGCGGGGTCCAGGATGTCAGCAGTCACATGCTCCCATGGCTCCACAGCCTCCCGGCCTGCCCGAAACACCGCCATCATGCGGCGCCAATCACTCCTCGTGAGCACCTGGTCGTCATCACTCAGAATCAGCGCCAAACAGGAATCCAGGGCTGTCACCATGGCATCAGCAGTCACAGTGGGGGAGGGGAAGGGCCGACTCCTGACCCCCGCAACCCCCTCCGCAGCAGCTACCCCTCGAGCGGTTGAGCGGTGGGGGCCCTCCAACATCTCAATTCGCATCGGGGTCTCAGACAGGGATGACAGGCTCCTAGAAATCCGCAAGGTCACCGGATCGGGCTCCACACCTCGAGGTAGGCTGCAAAATGGCCACCAGTAAATTATGCTCGCTGGGAATCAGCGGCCGAATCTCTAGACTCTGGTCTGGAGGGGGGAACTAAGCGGGCTCCAGACAGTGTGCACCCGATGGCCGGCCCTAGGGGGACTCCAACAAAAGGGGAAAGACAGAGAAAAACAACTAAGCAGCCCCTAACAAGGCACCTGATCGAGGAGCTCCATCCAGGCACGTCTGCTCCCTCCAGCTGCCGTTCTTGCAGCACGGCCTCCAGCTGCGGGAGATTTGGTTTGCTGGTATAGATTACAGTGTCGTCTGCGTACATATGTACAGTTGAGGCTTTGCAGACGTTGGGCAGATCATTTATGAATATTGTGAATAGCAGGGGGCCTAGTATTGAGCTTCGGGTTACACCACAAGTGACTGGGAGCGGGAGGGAGGAGCTGCCAGAAATTGACACATATTGTGATCGGTCGGATACATATGATTGAAACCAGGTTAGCGTGCGATCACCAATGCCAGAGTTTTTAAGTTTTTCTAACAAGATGCCATGGTCTACTGTGTCAAAGGCCTTGGCAAAATCAAGGAACATGGCTCCAGTTAGGTTTCCTTGATCCATCCCAACTTGGAAATCATTGCAGACTTTTAAAAGGGCGGTTGTAGTTGAGTGATTTGGACGAAAGCCTGATTGATCCGGGGTTAAGTAGTTCCAATATTGATGATAATCACATAATTGTGTGTAGACGCATTTTTCCAAGATTTTTGACACTACATGTCAGGGAGCAATGATATCGGACGGTAGTTGGATACCAAAGTACTGTCACCACTTTTATGTGGTGACAGTACTTTGGTATCCAACTACCGCCCGATATCATTGCTCCCTGTAGTGTCAAAAATCTACAGGGAGCAATGATATCGGACGGTAGTTGGATACCAAAGTACTGTCACCACTTTTATGGATAGGTGTCACGGTGGCAGTGCCACCAGCCACGCACCACCCTAACCTTGCCCTCCGATCCTTGGAAGTGGTCGGTCTGTATATATATCCCTATGAATATAACTTGCAGCAAGGTGAGGTCAAGGTTCCTGAGAGAAGCCCCTATGGGCAGAGATGCACTGTAAACTGCAAGGACAGGTGAAAGCAACACAGGGTTAACAAAAGACCTCTGTACGGCAATACCAAAGATTCCCTGCACTGAAAGGCCGGTCTTTAGGATAGCCGGATCTAATCTAAAGGAAAGTATTACCTTGAAGCCGTACAGAGTCTTTTGTTGTATGCAGATGACAGGGTTACTTAGAAACGGTACAGACAAGGAATAGACTTTAGAGTAGTCATATAGGAGGAAAGCCAAAGGTCATAACCAGAGAGAGTACGTCATACAGAATATAGGAATAGGAACCAGAAGGGAAGTCAGCCAAGCCAAAAATCGGTAACCGGGGAATCAGAATGGAACATAAACAGCAAACCAAAATAAAGCAATAGACAGAACTAAATACACAGAAGGAACTGACATAAACTGGAACAGAAATAACAGAGGCAAAAACTGAACAAGGATGAACAAACGGAGGATATCAGGAACACAGCAAGTAGCTCTCAGGACACAAGTCACAAGGAGACCAGGCAAAGGAAAAATGACCCAGCAATGTCCTATAGGTACATTGCTCTAATATAGTCAGGGGAATCAAGGCAAGGGTAAACAGGTGAGCAGCACACAGAACACCAATTAACCCCTGGGAGGCCACCCAGGAATTGGCAGTAACAGAAACACAAGGGAAAAAACACAATATACAAATACAGAGGGCAGGAAGACAGGTATGCCAGCATGGAACGTGACAATAGGTACCACTCTCGCAGTCTTCCAGAGTTTGGGTATGTATCCAGTCGCCAGTGATTCATTTATTAGGGTTGCGACAGGATTTGCAATTGCCGGCGCACTGATTTTCAGCAGCATTGCTGGTATTTGATCAGGTCCAGGTTTGAGGGGAGGGTAGGGTGGGAACAAAGTCCAGGAGAAGCCAGAGTGAGTTGCTGCCTAGGTCTGATGGGTGAGGAAGCGATGATAGAATGCTTGGTTGCTGGGGGAAAAAAAGAGAGCACACCTAAGGTCAGAGGGGGGTTTGGGGTGCAATAAAATTCGTAGACTCAGTGGTTCGGACCGGGGGGGATAGATATGAGGTCTGTCTGCTCCACCACCTCTTCCTCTTCCTACTCCTCCTTCTCTGTCTCTGGCGAAGTGGCAGTTAAACCGATGCGTGGCAAGGGCTATGCAATGGCTCAAGCAAATAGATGACATACTGTGCTTGAGCTGGTTTGTTTAGGGGACAGGAGCCACACCGGGCCAGAAATTCGGTCAGCTCTGCAGGGGCAGGAGCAGAGATGGTAAACACTACGCCAGCTTGAGCTGGGAATGGTCGTCTGTGATAATGGCAGCAACCTTCTCTCCACCCTACGCCTGGGTAAGTTGACACATGTACCATACCTAGCACACGTCCTATATCTGGTGGTACAGCGTTTCCTAACCTGGTAGAGCTGGTAGAGCTTCTCAGCCAGACCAGAAAAGTCTGCAGCCACTTCAGACGGTCATTCCCAGCAAGTGTTCGCCTGGCAGAAATTCAAAGAGAACTCCACCTTCCCACAAACCGTTTGATCTGTGACATGCCCACCAGGTGGAACTCGACATTGGCAATGTTGCAGCATCTGCACAAGTAGCAGAGGGCCATCAATGAGTACCTGTGTGAGTATGGCATAAGGACAGGTTCAGGTCAACTTGGTCCCCCCCGCAGTGGCTGATGATCAAGGATGCATGCACTGTACTGTCACCATTTGAGGAGGCGACGAGGATGGTGAGCAAGGACAGTGCATGCATCAGTGACACAATTCCTTTAGTGTTCCTGCTAGAGCACACTCTGCAGGGAATAATAGATGTGGCACTAGAGGCAGAGCAGCGGGAGGAAGAGGAGGACTTTCCTAGCTCTCAAGGCCCCAGTCCTTACGCAGACAGCATTCCTGCTGGTCCTCAGATCAGACAGGAGGAGGATGAGGAGGAGGAATATTTAAGTCGTGGGGGCATTGAAGGTGGGGATTCCTCAAGGGAGGGTTTTGTGTCCACAGAAACCCAAGGACTAGTACGTGGCTGGGAGGAGGTAGTGCACGATACGGTCATCCTCAGCGACCAGGAACACTCGGAAGCTAATGCCACCTCCAACCTATGCTGCATGGGCTCCCTTATCCTGCAAAGCCTGCTAAAGGACCCCAGGATTCGTGCTATCAAGGAGAGGGATTGTTTCTGGTTGGCAACCCTTCTTGATCCACGATACAAGGGTAAGGTTGCAGAGCTCATCCTGCCCTCACAGAGGGAGGACAGGCTGAAGCAACTTGAGGACGCTCTAAAGCGACACTTGTGTAACACCTTTCCAGGCACTGGTTGGTTACCAAGTGATGACACAGGTCTTCTGAGGCTGGGGTTTATCAGAGGAAGAGCGGTGAAGGGGGCTGCTTGACTGATGCCTTTTCCAATTTTTTTAGTCCACGACACCCAGGGACGTCAAAATGTAGGCACCCATTGCCAGCGTCTTCACCATATGGTGCAGGACTACCTAGGGGCAAGGGCAGACCTGGATACCTTTACAGCAGATGATCCTTTGGCTTACTGGGTGTTGAGATTGGATCACTGGCCAGAACTTAGCCAATATGCTATGTAGCTACTAGGTTGCCCTTCATACAGCATCCTTTCTGAAAGGACGTTTAGTGTCGCAGGAGGTTTTGTCACAGACAAAAGAGTGCGCCTGTCCACCGACTCTGTAGACCGGCTGACATTTATAAAAATGAATCAGTCCTGGATCAGCAGCTATCACTCCCCTGATGCTGATGTAACTGAATAGATCGGGGATCTCTTCTGCATTCCCAAAACTTCCACCACTGCACTCTTCCACAATACCTCAGAGGGGTTACGTTGCGAAGGCACTAGCTAGCACCAAAGGCCCAATATATGGGTGCACTGACACTGACGCGTATACCAGATTCATATCATTTTAATATTTGAATGCAGAGTCCACCCCTGCACTCTTCCACAATACCTCAGAGGGGTTACGGTGTGACGGCTCTAGCTGGCACCAACGGTCCAATTTTAATGCACCTGTTGTTACTTTTATCCAAAGCCTGCATAAGTTTCACCATTATTTATCAAAAAAAATCACTAAACTTGTTTTGCGTGTCCTAAAACGTCTCCTTTTTTTATATAGGCTGCCGCCCCAAGCAGTTGTTTATGAATAGATTAAAGGAAAACCATTTACCGTCATTTATTTCTTTTTAAAGAAATTCTGGCCGATTGCTGCGCCCCCCCTCCCGGTGCACTCCGGGACCCCAGCGGGGCCATTAGATGTCATCGCGGCGGCGCGATGACATCTAATTCAGGTGCCCCCCCCCCCGCGTGTGCGGAGGAGGCGCCTGAATGGGAGGGGTGAGATCCTTCGGACCTCTCTCCCTCCCGATCACCAGTGGGCACAGAGTTAAGGCAGGCACCGTTTGGAAGGGCACAGCCTGCCCTTAAAAACGGTGGCTGACATTAACCCCTGGGGAGCCGGATCACGATTCGGTGCTGAAAAGCGCTGGATCGTGATCCTCTCCCGGAGCTGGCCGACATCTTGGATGTTGGCCAAGCCTCCAGGAACTCCCCCTGAGTACTGGCGTCATCGTGCATAGCATGATGACGCCAGTCCTGGAGTTAACCCCTAGCTGCCAGCAATGGTGGAGATAGGGGGTTCATTGGAACCCTTGATCTGTGGGAGCTAGGGGTTAATGTTTGATATCGTTGGTCGGCCAGAGGATGGCCTTTCCAACGATACCAAACTTGACCATGTAAAAAGTTTTTAAAAAAAATAAAATAAAAAAATAAAAAAGTATTTTAAGAATGACCCCGATACAGGGCTATTCAGAAAGAGGTGAAAACCTTGAGAATGACTGGAGAAGTGATAATTCTAGATCAAAATAGTCAAATCAGAAAAATTCTCCCATTTATCTCACTTTCCAAATTGGCTATTTGGTCTAGATTTTTCAATTGGCTATTTGGTCTAGAATCAGTGTTTCTCAACTCCTTTCCTCACTAAGATATGTGAAGCACAGGTGATATGATTTGCTGCTCAGTGATTGCAGTATTCAGTCTGCATTTTCCCAAGGTGATCTGAAAAATCTAGCCTGTAGTGGGTCCTGAGGACTGGAGTTGAGAAAACCTGGTCTAGATTGTTCATTCTCCTGCCAATTCTCAAGGATTTCACCTCTCTCTGAATAACCCTGATATTATTGAATCATTGAATCATTGAAGAGGGCTTCCTGCTGCTACTTGAATTTCAAAGGCTGCTGCACCCCCTCAGATCCCTCCTGGGGACCAGATGTGTTGTGCATTCTTCCAACCCCAGTGAGCAGACAATAACCAGTCTGGGGTATAAATGGGCATCCCCAGCTGATGCAGATCTGAGTGGCAGAGCAGGGCACCCCTGTGCCAGACTCCTGGACTGCAGCTCCCCATGCAGCCAGTCAGGGGTTGTCCATCATGCAATCTTTTTACAGCCTGTATTGGAGGGCTGCCTGGCCTATCATTGACAGGAAGGGGCATGTGTAGCTGCTAGATGTGCCCTGGCTTCCTGTCAATCAGAGGCAGTCCTCTAATGCAGGCATTTTCTGGGAATGGCTTGGACCAATGGTGCTTTTCCAATGCTCTATCAGTGCCTGTCAGTCTGTGCGGCAATAATGAGCAGTGATCAAGAAATAGGCAGCACGTGTCTCTGACGTGTGCTGCACACATGTTGAGCAGTTTACTCATTTAGTGCAGTGGGGAAACGTCCTGCTATGCAAATTGCGTAGGCTGGGAAAACTAATGCCTGCAGAGGCAGAGGATGGAGCTGACAGCAGGGGAGCAGGTGAGTTTGTTTTTAGTTTATTAACTTATCACTTAATGGCAGGTGCGGCTCTGCCTCCCCTGCCTCCACTGACTGCACGTCCCTGGGCTACGCCACATACTTTACGTCAGTTCCCCTCAACTTTCCCCCTCCCCAGCCTTTTTTATTGTTTCTTTTATTTTTCCCTGGACTAGCTCAAACCTTCGATGCCTGAGACTACGGTCTTCATCCCAGCCTTTGTGTTTAATCTAGGTTCTTTTCCTCCCCCATCCTTTTTATGTTATATTCTTCATTTAACAGGAGTGCTCATCAATTGCAAATCCTGTCGCAACCCTAATAAATGAATCACTGGCGACTGGATACATACCAAAACTCTGGAAGACTGCGAGAGTGGTACCTTTCCATAAAAGTGGTGACAGTACTTTGGTATCCAACTACCGTCCGATATCGTTGCTCCCTGTAATGTCAAAAATCTTGGAAAAATGCGTCTACACACAATTACGTGATCATTATCAATTTTGGAACTACTTAACCCCAGATCAATCAGGCTTTCGTCCAAATCACTCAACTACAACCGCCCTTTTAAAAGTCTGCAATGATATCCAAGCTGGGATGGAACAAGGAAACCTAACTGGAGCGGTGTACCCCAAGGCTCAATACTAGGCCCCCTGCTATTCACAATATTCATAAATGATCTGCCCAACGTCTGCAAAGCCTCAACTGTACATATGTACGTAGATGACACTGTAATCTATACCAGCAAACCAAATCTCCCGCAGCTGGAGGCCGTGCTGCAAGAACAATTCACAGAGGTAGAAAAGTGGATCAAACACAACAAACTTTTTTTAAATACTGACAAAACTGTAACGATGCTCTTTGGAACAGCACCTAAACTACACAAATTGCAAAATCCCCATCTATGTGTTGGGACAAAATCAAATGGCACGCTGACCACAGTCACTTCTCTCAAATATCTAGGTATGTGGTTGGACCCTAATCTATTCTTTGGCCCCCACATCGAAAAACGTTCATCTAAACTTTACCCCAAACTAGGTGCCCTGTACAGAAACAAATCCTGCCTGAGCCCCGCGGTAAGAAAGCAGATTGTACAACAAATGCTTATGCCAGCTATTGATTACGGAGATGTAGTGTATGCAGCGGCCCCGCAAACACACCTTCAGAAACTTACTACATTGTATAACTCCTTCTGCCGCTTTGCATTACAATGTAACTACATCACCCACCATTGTGACATGTTAAAAGAGCTAAACTGGCCATCGCTGGAGTCTAAACGCACCCTTCATCTCTTCAGCCTGGTGTCTAAGAGCATTTCTGGGAAGCTGCCACCCTACCTGAATAGACTGCTTCCCCCAGCAGCTCCCTGATCCTATAACCTCCGATCCAGGACCAGCACCTTACTTGCTATACCACAATACAAAAAGACAGCGGCTCGGTCCTCATTTTCCTACAGAGTACCACAATTATGGAATAACCTCCCAGACACCATCAAATCTTCTCCCAGTCTTAAGTCACTCAAGAGCTCCCTATTAACATACCTCAATACAATACAATAAATAAATTCCCTGTGGTTTTGTCCTGCTATTTTCTTGCAGTTCATTGAGCTTGTTGAGTGTGGCCCTGCGTGGCCTTTATTGTTACTTATGTCTTGCGGATGACGTTCTCATAATAAAAACTTTAAATAAAAAAAAAAGAAGTAACAAAAGTTAAAAAATGAAAATAAAAAATTTAAATATATGAATAAGGAAATGAAACAAAAGGTAAAAAAGAAATTAAGTATAAAAAAGTGAAAGTAAAAATAATAAAAATAAACAAGAAATAACATAAAAAAATATATAGGAATATGATTAGATGAAATAGAAATGAAAATGAAAATAAATAAAGTAAAGATTAATAAATAAAAAATACATTTCTATCTCCACGATAGCCCGCCACACGGAGACTTGGTGGTGGGCTATTGTGGAGTTCTAAATGGTGGCGACCAATTCCCAGCACCGGAGCAAAATAAATTGAAGAGACAGAGTGGGGGATCGTGGATGATTGTGTAGCGCTCACTCCCGAAGGAGCTGCTGAATAAACCTCGGGATAGTCTCACCGCACTAGGAAATAACTATATACCAGCACTGTTGTGGATTTTTATATATTATATTCTTTACTGATCCCAATAAAGCAGCATGTAATACGCATATACAGTATTTGAGCAACAAGAATTCGTAACGCAGGAAAAACACGTGGCGGTAAAAGAAAAAACGGTTAACCCCCTCAGTTCTGGAGTGTAAGTCCCATGAATAATAGCTCAAAGATATATATGTGTGTTGTTTAGGGTACCCGGGTACTATGTTCAGCTGGCCAGTGAACGAAAGAGCAATCTTTGACTAGTCACCATTGGGGCCCTGTGGATTTTAACAATATTGTAGCGTGCGTTTCTGTTTTGGAACTGTGGCCTGGGGGCCTCTCACCCATCCGATGAACGAAACTGTCCAGCACTCGATGCCTCGATAAAAAGATCTTCTCCGCTGTGTACTGGGACTCCGTGCCACCGAATCTGCTCCCTGCTTGCCAAATCTCTGCAACTGGAACAAAGATCCGCCGCCTGCACTCCCAATCGATCAGCGCGGTCTCCTAACTCAGGGTCCTGTCGGAACCAGCTTGTCCTCCAGACCTCTTAGCGCTGCGTAGGTAGGTCTCAACACGGTCACTGTCCCGATCTCCAGCACCAGTAAGACAGCGTCAGTACTCCGGCCTGGTTGCGATCCCTGACAGCTCCAACGTGCGTCCTCCACCTTTCACTGCTCTGCTCACTCTGCCCATGCCTTGCACGAGGCTGCTGATCTCTTTCCTCATCCTGTACTACCTCCTTCCTGTCCTCACGCAAAGGATGATGGTAGATGTAGTTTGGCTTTGTCCGGCATAGTCCACAATGTCTCTGTCTCCCTCTGGTGGCAGCAATAGTTCAATGCACCAGAATAAAGTGTTTTTAAAGCAGTGCTACAATTGATTAATTATATACAGTATATATATATATATATAAAAAAAACAAAACCACGGAGAGAGCACCCCAGACAAACACATTCAAAAACCTGCAACAACAGCTCCATGCATGGGTACATAATACCAGCTTTTACCACATGGTGAAAATTTCTTTACTCTGAGCTTTGCTGAATAAAATGGTGGAAATTTGGTTCGCAATGAACGGCCGTAAATATATATATACACAAGGGTTGTGGTGGAGGACAAAAAGTGAGATAAAAAGCCTCCACACTATAATTAGTTATGTTTATTATTGCATTGCAATAATTTATTATTGCGGCGACTGTTTCTGGCTGGGTTTATTGTTTCTTTTGGATCAACAGCAATAGGTGTTGTGTGAAAGGTTGAAGTCGATGGACACATGTTTTTTATTTCGGCCTATGTTACTATATATTACAAAGTTCTAGTACTAATTACCGCACCAATGGGTTAAATAGATTTTTACTGTCACCCTAAAGCAGGTGCTAATTGAATCTGCTTCTGCAGTATCATTTAGCCAAAGCTAAACCCCCCTCCAATACATCAGATACTCACCACTCATCCTGGAGCGAGAATGGTGGCCCGATCTGACGCTTCTTGCTGCCAAATAGTCCCCAATATTGCATCCCGGCACCACAACCCTCCATGGAGTCCTACGGACTCCAGGAAGTGATACTAGTGATGGCACAGAAGCAGGGCAAGGTGCCGAAGTAGCACCTGCCCCAGAATCTAACTCTAAAATGGGGATGCTGCGGTCCCCATATTAACTTGAGCTGTGTAATCTAGGAAGCCCAGGCGCACTGATTAAGAAGACGGGCCATGACTGCATACAGGGCCCTGTACAGGGGCTTGGGGGAGGGAGGGTGTGATGGGGGGGGAGTTACGCAGGGATTGGTTTAAAGTTGTAATATTGTTACTAGGGGTATACCTTATATCGAAAAGACACTGATCGTAACACCTTGCTCAGCCCAGATAGTTATCATCCGCCGCACATGATAAATTCTCTCCCCATTTTTCAATACTTACGCGTTATGCGTTACAACAGCGAGGATAATCTCCGGGAAACTCAAATACATGAAATGACATTACGTTTTCAGAGCAGGGGCTATTCCATCCACACTCTATCCAGGGCTTTACACCTAGCGCGTGACACGTTCAACACCCCTGGAAGTCTAACACCCGGTTCATCCGCCGCACCACGCATTACTAATCCTCTCACGTTTCACACTAACACCAAATCGATGATATCCAGTATTCGGCAGAATTGGCAATTGTTCCAGCATGACCGCTCACTGACTAAGCAATTCACCCAACCACCTCTCATCTGTTACCGCCGGGCTACCAGCCTACGGGACAGGTTGGTTCACACTGACCCCAGTGCCTCCTATTCTAAAAAGGCCCCCATAGTTAAACTTGGATGTATCCAATGCCTGGGATGTGTTACATGCCATCACATGATGGCTGGTTCCTCTTTTGCCCACCCTCACACGGGCCGGCGATACCAAATCCGCCATTGCATCACCTGCCTAACCACACACGTCATCTATCTCATTACATGCCCGTGTGGGCATATGTGGGAAAGACGGATCTCACTCTTCGGGACCGTATGAGGGGCCACCGATCTGCCATTACAACGGCATTTAGAGACGAGCGTACGGACAAACCAGTGGCTAAGCACTTTTTAGCGGCGCAACATCGACTCCCAACGCTCAAATTTATGGCTATAGACCACATCCCCCCATTGGCTAGGGGTGGCAACCGCTCCCAGGTTCTGCTCCAAAGGGAAACATTCTGGATTCACACACTGAACACTGTGGCACCACATGGGTTGAATGAATATATTTCTTTCAACTCCTTTCTCTCGGCTCGATAAATACCTTTCTTTTTTTTTTTTCCGTTCGCTCTCCTGTTTTCTCTTTCACTTCGGATGGTCACTCCACTCCACAGACATAATTGCACCACACACACACTCCGTGCTCTTTTTCTTCTCTCCATTTTCCTCTTTTTTCTCTTTTTCTTCCTCCCTTCTTTTCTCTCTCCCCCTCTCTCTTCTTTCTTTCCTCTTTTCTTCCCTCCTTCTCTTTTCTCTTCTATCCCTTTGATTCCATCCAGTTTCCTCTACATATTCATCATTATGGTCCAGATCACTCATTTCACCACCTCGCACACTCTCACATAACACTCACCCATTCTCACTCCACTTCACACATGGGCAGTTTTCATATACACTTAATCACCCACACACATCCACACACCAGTGATGTCTCTACACTTCCTTTTCTCCTTTTTTCTTCTCCTCCACCCTTCTTACGCTTTTCTCTCTCCCTTCCCCTCTCTCTTTTTTTCTTCCTCACATCAGCTCACCTTTGGACATCTTTTTCTTTTATTCACTCACCCCAGGATTTTTCACTCACGTCATTTGGCCACATCTTCCAGTCTGCTCACTCCCTCCAGATCCTTTTTTAAGTTTTTTATGCTTTTTATGTCACCTTTGTTTTCATTCTACCACCATCTTATCACCACCATCTCCTTCTCCTCTTTGTTCTTTCTCATTCTTTTTTTTATTCCCATTTTTTTCCTCTCTCCCCTATTCTCCTCTATTTTTCTCTTTCACTACTTCTGTTCTCTTTCTCTCTTTCTTCTTCTCTTCTTATTCCCACTTCTCTCACTCTTCTCTTGTTATTCACCTCGTCTTATTACTTCCCCTTTTTTTTCACACTGGCACATCTCTCACGTGCACTTCGTATTCACTTCGTATTCACATCCATCTTCCCTTATTTATACAATCACTCATTACTTTCGCCCTCACACTATCCAACCTCTTTTAGTCAGATACTGCTGGGGCAGCAACCTGGGCGGTCACCAGCAGGGGGACACACCCCCCATCATACATGAGAGGCCACTCTCTGACGAGCACCAGCCGCGATTTGGCCAACCCCTCAAACGTCTTATCCCTGGATATAACAAGCACCGATTCTTGGGGCATGATACCGATGGATCCCCGAGCCATACAGGGTAACACGTCTACTTAATTCAGGGATTATGCCCTTTCTCTTACCGATTCTTTTATTCAATTTAAACATCATGTGTACTTGCCGGTTCTCTGGCCCCGCCCCCCTCATTCTATATCCTCTGACAAGTTGGCAACCCCAGGGTGATGGATACATTTAACCCCCCCTACTTGGAATCCCATCATCGATCCTTTTCATATAATTGAATTCTCTCTAGGACTTGGTGCTATGAGGCATACCATCTATCAGGGAGTCCCCCATATTTTTAACATTCAGGTTTGTGTTATGTTTATTTCATAAACACTATTACTCGCTCTTGACTATGGCCCACCCTCTTTCCTCCTCCTGTATATTGTCAGAGGTTGCCATGGTTACTGATTGATGGGCCACGCCCCCTCAAGCCATGGCGCTCATGCAGCCGACACTTCCGGGTTATCTCTCCTCGATACTGTGTAATGCGCAGGGATGTGCACCGATTTTTTTTTCGGTTCGATTCGATTCGATTTTTCGAATTTTTAAACTTTTCGATTCGGCTCATTTCGACCGCTTTCTATTTCGATTCGGTTCGGTTCGATTCGTTTTTCGGGTACATTTATTTTTCGGAATATCGACCATTTTTCGTATTTTCGTGTCACTTTACTTGGTTTTTGTATCGACTTTTCGTGATTTCGTGAAATTTTCGTTTTTCGGAATTGTACATGATTTTCGGCATATCGCCCATTTTTCGTATTTCGTGTCACATTGCTCGTTTTTTGTATCGACTTTTCGTGATTTCGGTAATTTTCGTTTTTTCGGAACGTCTGTTCTCGTTTCAAAGCTGTCTAACTCTATTCGTTTTGATGAAAACTACTATGGTTTACTTTTTTAATACTACTTTATATATTTTTTTATAATAAATTTTTGGTTTGTTTTTCGGATCCGATAATTCATTCTGTCGATACGATAATTCTGGCGATTCTATCGTGTTTTTTTAATTAACCCTTTCGCTGCTGAGGCTTTTCCCGCCTCTGTGCTGAGCTCATTTTTACCGGTTTTGCTCATCATGTTTAAACGTGTTTTGAAGGCTTATTTTAGTATATGACCCAGACATATTATATATCGTTCTTTCCGGCAGACTCGGCAGATTCATAATATGTCATTATTATATGTATACATCATGACCTGTCTGTATATTATAACAAAAAATGCAATAAAATATGATTTTTCAATAATTTAAAACGTGTAAAGTGTTTTTTTTTCACATTTTAACGCGCGAGCAATTGCGGTTGTATTTTGTATGGGGTGCGCTTGTTAAACAAATTAGAGATGGGGACTCGTTACATTTTTTTTTGGGGAAAATTACACAATTTTTAACACGCACCGCATACAAAAATCGTTAGTGCAGCATCATTGTTCACATTATAATTGAAATGGGAACAATATTGCTACATTAACAAACCAAAAAAAAGAAAAAAAAATTGTTTATTTTTTTTTTATAAATGTTTTTAAATATTTTTTTATTTAAAAAATTTTTACAAACGTTTTTCACATTCGTGTTTGGTATCATTGGAACGGCCATGCTCTGGCCGATCCAACAATACCAAACTTTAACCCCTAGCTGCCACGGATCGGGAGATAGGGGGTTCATTGGAACCCCCTATCTCCACCATTGGTGGCAGCTAGGGGTTAACTCCAGGACTGGCATCATCGTGCTATGCACGATGACGCCAGTCCTCAGGGGGAGTTCCCGGAAGCTTGGCCGACATCCGACATCCTCATGGATATGCCCCAGCTCCTCATGGATATTGCCCCAGCACCTCATGGATATGCCCCAGCTCCTCATGGATATGCCCCAGCTCCTCGTGGACATGCCCCAGCTCCTCGTGGACATGCCCCAGCTCCTCGTGGACATGCCCCAGCTCCTCCTGGATATGCCCCAGCTCCTCCTGGATATGCCCCAGCACATGGAATGCCCCAGCTCCTCATGGATATTGCCCCAGCTCCTCATGGATATTGCCCCAGCTGCTCGTGGACATGCCCCAGCTCCTCGTGGATATGCCCCAGCTCCTCGTGGATATGCCCCAGCTCACACATGGATTTGCCCCAGCTCCTCATGGATATGCCCCAGCTCCTCATGGATTTTCCACAGCTCCTCATGGATATGCCCCAGCTCCTCATGGATTTGCCCCAGCACATGGAATGCCCCAGCACCTCATGATAATGGCCCCAGCTCACCTCCGCCACCTTTTTCGCTCCCTCAGAGCGTCCGGCGGCGCGCAGCTTGGGCGCTCGCCAGGGGGAACCAAGTGACCAGCCGCGATTGGCTGGTGACGTGTTTCCTCCAGGCCGAGCGCCGAAGCTGCATGCTTTGGACGCTCGCAGGGAGCGAAAAACGCGGCGGAGGGTGAGACACCCGCCCTTAGGGTGACGGTGTCACCCTAAAGGCGGGTGTCACCTGGTGCGGGCCGCACCCCCCGCCCCCACGTAGCGACGCCACTGGTATATACATTTAACGGCCGCACGCCCACGGACTTATTTATTTATTTATTTATTTATAAAGGATTTTACCAGGAAGGATACATTGAGATTTCTCTCGTTTTCAAGCATGTCCTGGGTTCAAGAACATTGAAGTGTTACAGTTACAGAAATACAAAGTAATACAATGCAAGATATTAAAAAAAAAAAAAATACAAATGTACAGATTAACAGAAAAAATATGTAGGAAATATAGTCACTAGGTTACATGTTTACAGGTGCATTCTGTATTGAGGTATGTTAGTAAGGAGCTTTTGAGTGACTTAAGACTGGGGGAAGATTTGATGGTGTCTGGGAGGTTATTCCATAATTGTGGTGCTCTGTAGGAAAATGAGGACCGAGCCACTGTCTTTTTGTATTGTGGTATAGCAAGTAAGGTGCTGGTCCTGGATCGGAGGTTATAGGATGAGGGAGCTGCTGGAGGAAGCAGTCTATTCAGGTAGGGTGGCAGCTTCCCAGAGATGCTCTTAAACACCAGGCTGGAAAGGTGAAGGGTGCGTCTGGATTCCAGCGATGGCCAGTTTAGCTCTTTTAACATGTCACAATGGTGGGTCATGTAGTTACATTGTAGCGCAAAGCGGCAGAATGAGTTATACAATGTAGTAAGTTTATGAAGGTGTGTTTGCGGGGCGGCTGCATACACTACATCTCCGTAATCAATAGCCGGCATAAGCATTTGCTGTACAATCTGCTTTCTTACCGCGGGACTCAGGCAGGATTTGTTTCTGTACAGGGCACCTAGTTTGGGGTAAAGTTTAGATGAGAGTTTTTCGATGTGGGGGCCAAAGGATAGATTAGGGTCCAACCACATACCTAGATATTTGAGAGATGTGACTGTGGTCAGCGTGCCATTTGATTTTGTCCCAACACATAGATGGGGATTTTGCAATTTGTGTAGTTTAGGTGCTGTTCCAAAGAGCATCGTTACAGTTTTGTCAGTATTTAAAAAAAGTTTGTTGTTTTTGATCCACTTTTCTACCTCTGTGAATTGTTCTTGCAGCACGGCCTCCAGCTGCGGGAGATTTGGTTTGCTGGTATAGATCACAGTGTCGTCTGCGTACATATGTACAGTTGAGGCTTTGCAGACGTTGGGCAGATCATTTATGAATATTGTGAATAGCAGGGGGCCTAGTATTGAGCCTTGGGGTACACCGCAAGTGACTGGGAGCGGGAGGGAGGAGCTGCCAGAAATTGACACATATTGTGATCGGTCGGATACATATGATTGAAACCAGGTTAGTGTGCGATCACCAATGCCAGAGTTTTTAAGTTTTTCTAACAAGATGCCATGGTCTACCGTGTCAAAGGCCTTGGCAAAATCAAGGAAGATGGCTCCAGTTAGGTTTCCTTGTTCCATCCCAGCCTGGATATCATTGCAGACTTTTAGAAGGGCGGTTGTAGTTGAGTGATTTGGACGAAAGCCTGATTGATCCGGGGTTAAGTAGTTCCAATATTGATAATAATCACGTAATTGTGTGTAGAAACATTTTTCCAAGACTTTTGACATTACAGGGAGCAACCATATCGGACGGTAGTTGGATACCAAAGTACTGTCACCACTTTTATGGATAGGTACCACTCTCGCAGTCTTCCAGAGCTTGGGTATGTATCCAGTCGCCAGTGACTCATTTATTAGGGTTGCAACAGGATTTGCAATTGCAGGTGCACTGATTTTCAGCAGCATTGCTGGTATTTGATCAGGTCCAGACTGGTATTTCATTTTTTGCTTACGGAGAAGTTTAGTAATGACACTGACAGGCACTGGTCTAAAACTGAATTCCTGTCTGATACAGGGACTTTGCACAGTTGGGGGGGCCTGACCTGCATGAGGCCTCTCTGATTGCATGTCATTTCCTAGCTTGGCAATCAAAGTGGTGGCACATCCAACAAAATAATCATTAAAGGCATTTGCTACATCTTACTTACTCTATCCAAACAAAGTTCAGAATGATGTGAAACATTGGGACTTTTTGGATAGATTTCGATTTTCGACTATCCAAAAGTTAAAAAAATAAAAATGGTCGAAATCTAATGCAAAAGTCCCGATGTTTCACATCGGGATGTCAGATATTAATAGGCTTGTGCACCGATTTTTTTTTCGGTTCGATTCGGTTCGATTTGTTCTGATGTTTAAAATTTTCAATTCGGCTCGTTTCGACCGATTTCTGTTTCGATTCGGTTTGGTTCGGCTCGTTTTTCGTGTACATTTTTTTTGGAATATCGACCATTTTTCGTATTTTCGGGTCACTTTGCTCGTTTTTTGTATCGACTTTTCGGGATTTCGGAAATTTTCTTTTTTTTCGGAACGTCTGTTCTCCTCGTTTCAAAGCTGTCTAACTCTATTCGTTTTGACGTAAACTACTATGGTTTACTTTTTTATACTTTATATATTTTTTTATAATAAATTTTTGGTTTGTTTTTCGGATCCAATAATTCATTCTGTCGATACGATAATTCTGGCGATTCTATCGTGTTTTTTTTTATTAAATAAAGATCCTTTTTTTCTTATGAATATACATTTCACAACTTTATTTATTTAATCACATTAAAAAAATGGTATGAAAGCCAAGGAACAAAAAAAAGAACAAAACGATTTAAAAAACGGTAAACTGACCCGAATGGTCTGACTTTAAAAATAAAAACCAGAACAAAAAGGTTTTAAAACGGAAAAATAGTTGATCAAAATGATCTGAAATGAAAAAAAATAATAAAATAAAATGATTTAAAACAGACAAAAATATAAATTAACCCTTTCGCTGCTGAGGCATTTCACGGCTTCCCTTCACGCCTGTGTGCGGCACTGCGGTCTGCTGCTGAGCTAATTTTTAACAGTTTCGCTCCTCTTGTTTAAACGCGTTTTGAAGCTTTCTTTTATAATATGACCCAGACATGTTATATATCGTTCTTTCCGGCAGACTCGGCAGATGATTCATAATATATCATTATCATATGTATGCGTCATGTCCTGTCTGTATATTATAACAAAAAATGCAATAAAATTAGAATTTTCAATGTTTGTTTTACAAGGTGTAAAGTGTTTTTTTCACATTTTAACATGCGAGTGTTTGCGGTTATATTTTATGAGTTGCGTTTGTTAAAAAAAATTGAAAAGGGGACTTGTTATATTTTTTTGGGTGAAAATTACACTATTTTTAACAAACGCACCCCATACAAAAATCCTTAGTGCAGCATCATTGTTCACATTATAATTGAAATGGCAACAATATTGCTGCATTAACAAAACAAAAAACCTGTTTATTTTTTTTATATTTTAATTTTTTTAAATTTTTAACATTGTCATGTTTGGTATTGTTGGAAAGGCCATGCTCTGGTCGATCCAAAGATACCAAACATTAACCAACCGATAGCTGCCGCGAATCGGGAGATAGGGGTTCCAATGAACCCCCTATCTCCACCATTGGTCACAGTTAGGGGTTAACTCCAGAACTGACGTCATTGTGACGATGTCTTGGGACTGTCGGCAGCTGCTGTTCCCCCACGCTGTTGTCTTCCTGCAAAGACGTGACCATGTTGGCGGGCAGCGTCTTAGCGGGCAGCGGTGGGAGAGAGCTCATAGCTGGGAGGAGGTGCTGCCATCAATATTTTTTGATAAATTGTTGGTTATACAATGAATGTGACTGTGGACAAAAATCCGTGTTGTTGTGACATCGCCTAAGCTTAACAAAACCATGCCACGTCGGTAATGAAATCTCAAGGCAGTACAACAAGGTTGTGTTAGTGTGTGACATTTTTTGGCCAGGCAGGAAGTGTAGAATGTGCACAGTCACATTCATGGCCACAAATATGTTGACAAATTTATGACAAAGGGTCCATAGAAATGTCAATACATTTATGTACATATAATTTTAACAGTGTGGAAACCAAGCAATACATATTAACTTATTAAGTAAGGAAAAGCAACGCACACAAACAGGAAAATATAGAAAAAATAGAAAATTTATTTACAACATAGGGAAGGGAACATGCCAAGGATGGCAAACTGCCCAACAGTTACTGGCATTTGAGGAGATGTTGGAGCTGGTCCGCATCTTGGATTACAAAGATTATGATTGCTGTAAGGGCCCTTACGGCAGGAAGAATAACACCCGCAAGGATCGTATCCTTGACAAGCTACGCACCACCATCCTGGAGCTGTTCAGGAAGGACCGGACGAAGGACCATCTCCGAAAACGCTGGTCCGACCTCAAGGCACGCGAGCAGGAGCAGCTGAGGCACATTCCGGTGACATTCGGGAGGAGGCTGCCACTGGTCTCACTGCTGCTCCAGGATGTCTGCGGCATTGTTTATGTGCTCCCGCAGTTCCTGGAGCAGTTCCTGTATGGCGTCGATGGAGGTAACTGCCAGGCATAGCTCGCCGATCGCCTCCCGTCTGGCTTCTCCTTCTATATATCCAATAAATGAAAGAAGGAAAATACAGTAAGTAAAGCAGGTTTCTAGTTTTACTGAAAGTCTTGAAAAAATATAACAGTAGTATATACCAGAGCTGGCGGCCTCCTGAGGCTCTGACTCCTCCTCCGACTCCTCCCCCACCACCACCGTCTGCATAGCCAGTGCTATATCTAAGAAATTAAAGAAATAAAAAATACAGTAAACAACAAAACTGATTTATTTTTTAACAAAAGTCGATGCAAAATACAACAGTAAAAAAAAAAAACCTGGACTGGCGGCCTCCTGCTGCTCCGGCTCCCTCTCTCCAACTTCGCCCTCCTCCTGTGCTATAAATAAAAAAATGTAATTAAAATACAGTAAACAAAAAATGTTTCTGTTTTTGACCAAAAGTCGTTGCAAAATAAAACAGTATATACCAGCGATGGTGGATGCCCGTGGCTCCTCCTCCTCCTCCACTGGGGCACTGGTGCCCGCTGGGGCAGATGCTGCCTTCTCCCTGTCTTCTGCCAAATCCAAAAAATAACACGTAAATAATGCAGACTGGGAAAAATGGTATATCTATACACTATATTGCCGAAAGTATTGCGACACCCCTCCACTACCCCACTACCAGCTTGACCCCCCACTACTCCCATCTCATAGTTCTAAAGTCACAAAATATTTATTTATTTCCTCTGCACAGACATATATTACCGTTCAATTATATATTTTTTTCAGAAGTAAACATTACGTTTATTCAATAAAAACTATTATTTGTGTTGTGTGCATACAAAACGCATTGTGCTGACTGCTTTTAGGTATTTTATAGAAGGCCTCAGCCTCAGTTTCACTTTCAGTTTCTGCTAATAAAACTGGATATTGCAGAAACAACAACAGAAATCCACCATTTTGTTTTGAAATTTGCATCTAAAGCGTTCAATGACACTGCTGCAGCAAACTGAATTGCTGCGCTGCAACAATTCAGCAGCTGTTGAGGATGTATTGAACGCGGCTCTGTTTGGATGCACTTACAGAAGAACTACATGTCCCATCCTACCACTTAGCAAAGACGCAGAGATTTTTATTGATGTGCAGGTGGGAGCCAATATTGGGCAAGCTGCGGGTCTTCTCGTATGCATCACTCATCACAACAACCCCCCCCCCCAGCACACTACAGTACACACAGTGCCAAAAGAAATCCAGCATTGTAACTTCATCTACATACATCAAATGTCACAATTTTCACGAATACGTAAAATCACAAAAAGGAAGAGCTATGGCAAAAATGCATGTATGACAAGTCGTGAAAACACAAAGCTATACACAATCACATTGCATGAAAAAAGGACTAGATAAATCAGCGTATTTCTTTGCACATTAGCACATGCAAGCACATTATTATTATTATACAGGATTTATATAGCGCCAACAGTTTGTGCAGCGCTTTACAATATAACATGACACTTACGTTTCGCTATGACGCGCCGGATGTGTCTCAGCTGCTCCTGCTCGCGTACTTTCAGATCAGACCAGCGTTTCCGGAGCTGGTCCTTCGTCCGGTCCTTCCCGAACAACTCCAAAATGGTGGTGCGTAGCTTGTCTAGGATACGATTCTTTCTAGCGTTCTTCTTCCTGCCGTAAGGTCCCTTACAGCAATCGTAATCCTTACGATCAAAGATCCGGACCAGCTCGAGCATCTCCTCAAACGACATATTGCTGGCCCGCTTCTTTCTGGGTGGTGGTGGTTCATGGAGAGACGATGCGGAGGTGTCAGAATGGCACTCGTCGTCTCTTGCAGCCATGGTGAATAATAATAACAATATTTTGTCCAAAAAAAAGTTGTCAAAAAACGGCTCAATAAAGTTACCACATCCGCGCGCGCCCGCATGCACGACCCGCGGACGAATCGGATCCGACCCAATTATGAAAATTCTTATCGGATCATTGGAAACGAAAAAAAAATTAATACGCATTTACAAATACAAAATTTACAGAATCAGCGATATAACCGATAATAGTATGTCCAGAATTACCGAAATGGAACCGAAATCCCGAATGGAACCGAAATCATGAATAGAGGGAAAATAAATTTCGATTTGACACATTTCAAGTCCATTCGAAAAGTCCGAAAAAATTTCCATTCGGCTCGGAAAACTTTTCGGATTTGACTTTTTCAGATCTAAAAAATTTCGGAATTTCGGCCGCATCCGAAGACCCGAATCGGGAAATTTCGTGAAATTTCCGAAATTCCGAAACCCGAAACGCACATCCCTAGTAATGCGGGGATGAAGGAGATTGGGTGAGTTATTTGCTCTATCTGTATATAATTGTGTTTATTATGTGTGGCTTTTATCTTGAAAAAGGCCTTCAGAGACCGAAACGTCGATTTTCATGACTATCTAATAAAGCTTATCTTTTATTGATCTAAGTCCTCATGTGCCTCCCTATACCCATATTTTTTATATATATATATATATATATCTCTCAGATCCCCTCTAAATGCGCCATTTCTCTAACCTACTGTAAATAGGTTTAAGCTTCAATCTACTTCCCAATACAAAACACGCCAAAATAAATGTGCCAACTCCTAATTGTGGTAAATTCAAAAAAGGGTTTTATTCCTCATTGTAGCAGAAGGAGGATGTTTCGACCCATAGGTCTTTGTCATATTAAGTGTTGTAAAATTTAATCTGTGATAATGTTTGCTTGATCCAAGGAGAAATCTGACTGCCATTCTGGATTCAAGAAGGAATTGTGTCCAGGTATGTTGCATATTCGGCGACTGTTTCTGGCTGGGTTTATTGCCTTCTTTTGGATCAACAGCAATAGGTGTTGTGTGAAAGGTTGAAGTCGATGGACGCATGTTTTTTATTTTGGCCTATGGGTGCTCGCCCTTTCCAAGATGGTGGATGTCCCCTGGTTGTCCAGTCACAAGAAGGCGACTGTTCCCCGGATGCCTATTCCCAAGATGGCCGCCATGCACTTGTTGCCCAGCCCCAAGATGGCGGCTGCACACTCCCGGTTCCGGTTGCTGCAGCGTCTGGCGCTCGTGCAACGAGGTCATCGCGCCGTGCTTTTGGGGGACGATTACGTGAGCGGGGCCGATTGGCTCGCTCAGGCCCTGCTAGCCGAACCAGGACGGTAATGGTGCCTGTGCATCAGGGTGAGTCATCCGAGGAGGCGGAGGAGGAGCAGCTGCGAGTGAGGACACGAACGCCTGCTCGCTCCAGGACACCACTGCGTAGGAATCCAATCGATCATACGGCTGCGGTTTCCAGGGATGTTGCTGCACGGCGTCTGGGTCCCCAGTCAGCTGCTCTGGATCGTGAGTACCTGGTCTATCCTGACCACCCCGCGGCACCGGCAGCGCTTCCCCCTGCTCCAGCGCCGTTTTTTTGCCCCTGTGCCTTCTGTTTCTGCTTTCCTCCCCGTGCCCCCCTTGGTGGGTTCTGGGCAAGTTTCAGCGGCGGGTTTCGATGCGCTATTCAGGTCCTTCCTAACATTAATGGCCCCTGGCTCCTCCATGCCGATGGCTGCTGGGCCGGTTGGTGGTAGTGGATCCTTGGTGTCTGGTAGTGTGGTTGCTGGGGTGTCTGGTGCGGGATGTGTTGCTGTTTCGGCTGTTCCTTCGGCGGTGGTGGAGCCTTCTCCGGCTGGGGGAGGCACGGCGGGTGTGTCTGGATGCCACGTCAGGATGCGGGTACTGTAGCCACTGGGGGATAACTGAGTTGCATTGTGGTTTGGGGGGTTCGCCTGTTTTGGGTACTGTGCCTGTGGCTGCCAGGGGAGTGGTAGGTGGGGGAGTTTTGCCCCCCCTGCTCCGCAGTTTATTGATTTGTTGTCCTTGGTTTCCCCTGATCGTGAATCTGTGGATCAGCCACGTAAAGTTTTAGGATTGAGTGATAAGGAAAAGGAAAAACTCGACAAGACGTTGCCCATCACGTTTGGCAACTGGTTGCAGGTTTCTTTTTATTTACGCGAGTGTTTTGTGTGAGCACTCCCCGGCTTTGAGTGTTCCCCTTTTCACTTATTTGGATCTTATTTGGGGGGTGTACAAGGTATACGGAGGGCAGTGTTGGTATCAGTATGATGAGAGGTTTCGTCAGAAATGTGCTGTGCGTCCGGATATGAGGTTTGATGTACAGGACGGCAGCCTTTGGCTGCTTTTAATGACTCCTAGCCGGCCTGCCCCCTTTTTTCGTGACTCAGCGGGAGGTACAGCGCGACCATCTTCCTTTTTTCGTGACTCCTCAGGCCAATCAGCTCCTGCAGGGTGACAACAGAAGCGAGGGGTGTGCTGGCTCTTTAACGAGAGCCATTGCAGATGGTACACATCCTGTCGCTTCTTGCACGAGTGTTCGCAGTGTTCGGAGGCCAGGAGGTTTTGGAAATGGGGGCCTTACCTCCAGGGATGGTAGGGCTCGAGGGGGTGACGCTGGTGAGCGTGGCATGGATGGGCCCCTGGCTCGACCAGTACCTTAAATGGGTGGTCGCTCGCAAGCTTTTTGAGGGGTTTCTTTATGGTTTTAGCATACCTTTTGTTTTTTCTGACCTTCCCCAGTTTTCACGTAATTTGCGGTCAGCCGGCGACAGGGTGGACGTGGTGCGTGAACAATTGTGCAAGGAGGTTTCCTTGAAAAGGATGGCGGGTCCTTTGATGTTATCCCTTTTCCAAATTTGTGGGTTTCCCCTCTGGGTTTGGTGCCCAAAAAGTTCCCAGGTTCCTTTCAACTTATTCATCACTTATCCCATCCGAGGGGCTCGTCAGATAATGACGGTATCCCACTGGGGGATTGTCGGGTCCATTATGCATCTTTTGATAAGGCTCTTGCCTTGGTTCGGGTGGCTGGGAAGGGTGCTTTGTTGTCCAAATCGGATATTGAATCGGCTTTTCGGCTTCTTCCCATTCACCCCGATTGCTATCATTTATTGGGGTGTGCTGTGGACGATCAATATTTCTTTTTTTTGTCTCAAAATTTTTATTTTGCCAAAGAATAAGGTCACATACCGACCAGCAAAGTTGGCCGCGCAGGGCCAGGAAGATATCAGCAATAATACAACACATGAGGAGTCAGCAGAAAACTCTTAACAAACTTGTCTGAGAAGACCATCCTAAAACATAGTCAAAAGGGGAAGGGGAGTTGATACCGCTCGTCCAGTAGGCACCAGGGACCCCCCCAAAAAAGAGGGGGGGAATAAAGGGTGTGAGGGACTGCCAAAAAAGAAAAAGTGGTATTCCTGGCTCTCCCTGGCAACCTTGAGGAAGGCGAGGGCATGGAGGGAGGCCACAAGGCCGGGAGACCTGGGGCCAGGAGAACAGCCAGGGCCTAGGTAGCTGTCCTAACGGCTCACCCAGGTTGAATCCCAATGTTCCTCACATGGGAGGGAAGAGAAAAAAAAAAGGGAAAAAGGGGGGATCCCTGTGCTCTGATAGACAATCAGCTCCCAGCCCTAAAACACAGCAGGTAAATCTCACAAGTCCCGGAAAGTACACAGAAAATATCATTCAAAATGGAGGTGGGGGTGAAGATCTCAACAGGGGGGGTAAGGGGTCATCGAACTAATATTCAGCGAAGAGGCACTCTAAAACTCTGTAGCGAAGAACATGAGCAGGTGTCCATAAAGTCTTCCGAGTGGGAGTTCGCAACAGTCAAAAAAAAGAAAAAATTAAGTGAGAGGAACACAGTGTCAGCCGGGTTCCAATGGTGAAGCACAGGGCTCGTGCGGCGCCGCTACCAGACCCAGTCGAAGCAGGATAGCACGTGCCTCTTCTAGGGTCGATGCCGAATGGGATTTGCCATCCGAAGACACGGTGAGAGAGCAAGCAGATCCCCATTTGTAGTGGACCCCATGTTGGCGGAGCACAGCAGTGACCTCCTTGTAGCCTCGTCTGGCTGCGAGTGCCAGGAAGGGCAAGTCCCTAAAGATGGTGATGCGGGTGGAGGCATAGGTAACCGTGTAAGCGGGGCCGGCAGCAGCGAGAAGATGAGAGTGAGTAGTCACATCTCTGGTCACGATGATGACATCCCGGGGAGCCACCACCGGGGCAGTGGCGGCCTTCCTAATATGCACCGCAGACAAGACCATCAAGTCCGCAGAGTCCCCACTATCTGGGAGGAGATGCGCCACCAGGCCTGTAATATAGCCAAGAAGCCCATCACTGGGCACAGACTCAGGGATCCCCTGCAGATGCAAATTACGATGCCGGTGTCTAGCCTCGAGGGACATCACAACCGAGCCCAAGCGGGTAACTTGCTTCTGTAGCTCCGTAATTCGTGTGTCTGCAGTAGACATGTGCACAGCACAAAATTTCGTTTTGAACTAATGCATTAGTACTAAAATGCAATTTATTTAGTTGCTAAAGAAATTCGTTTTCAGTTCTTTAGTATGAAAATAATTTCATTTCATTCCGAAAACCAGTGGATACAATTACTATTGTAGTGGCTCCTCAGAGGGCTGAGATCGCTGCTTGTTACAGTATCTCTCACTCTCAGCAATGTGGGCCATATTATATAGCTGGTGCTAACATAACCAGAGCTGTTGTAAACTTCCCAGAGCTATTATAGCCTATGGAGGTTTTCAGTTACAACAGCTCTGGTTAAGTTAGCACCAACATTGTAATACTGCCCCGTGTCAGGCAAAGCTGTTACAGTAACTGACTGCTGCTCATCACAGCGCTCAGAGTTTCAGTAAAACTAGTAAATAATAATTTTATATATAAGACGTTAGAACAATATTATTTTCTTGTTTTACTGAAACTCTGAGCGCTGTGATGAGCAGCAGTCAGTTACTGTAACAGCTGAGCTTGATACATTGTACTGAGAGATAATGTAACAAGCAGCCGATCTCCGCGCTCACAGCCACTGGATTTAAAGGGCTAAAAAAAAAAAGGCTCCTCTCTGTATAATGTTTAGAACATCCTCCTGCATTAATTAATACCCCTCTCTGTATAATGTATACAACATCCACCTGCATTAATTAATACCCCTCTCTGTATAATATATAGAACATCCTCCTGAATTAATGTCCCTCTCTGTATAGAACATCTTCCTGCATTGGCATGTGGAGGGTGCAGAACTTCGGATCTTGCGATGTTGCGCTCTTCATTGCTGGTCTCCTTCACTCATCAATATAATATCACAAAAAGGACTGAAACTAAAATGTAGTGCATTTTATTTTAGTTTCTTTCGTTTTTTGTACTGAGCAGTTTCGTTTCTCTTGAGTCATACTAAAACTAAATTATCCCAAAATTCGGACTAAATCGCTTTAGTACTAAAACGAATGCACATGTCTAGTCTGCAGTCACTTGAGCCGACTCCGTGTCAAGCGTGCGGCGGTGGACATCGTCGATCCTCGACTGAAGGGCCTCCATAGCAGAGCGTACCTCCTGTAGGTCCTGCCGCCAGAGGGTACGTAATTCGTCCATCACTTTATAGAGGTCCACAGCAGTGAGAGGTGGGGCAGGTTGCTGCAGTTCCAGATTCCCCGCGTTTGAGATGGAGGACGGTGGCAGATTGCTCCCAGTGGAGATGTCAGAGGGGGTAGGGGCAGTGCCACGGCGGTTCCTCGCTCCTCCATCACTCCCCACCCCAAGTGACAGGCAGATATCGGGGAGACGAGGGTCCGCTGTCTCATCGCTGGACTTCGTTTTCTTCCCCATGTAGTTAGGTAGTCAGGCCACAAGGCAGGAAAGGAGATGGGGATAAAAAAACTAAATAAAAAAAAAGCCGCAAGATGGCCGCCGCCGGCGGGAAAAGTGTCCAAAGCCGGTCAGACAGCGGCGGGAGCAGGAAACCAGTGGCACTGGGGGAAGCCCGGGTCCAAGCACTTCAATGCCGAGGTGAGATGGTCCAAGTCGGGGTGTTAAAACAGCCACAAACCCCCGATAATCGGGCAGGTCAGCACGGAGCTCAGCAGGACGCGACCAGTCACCTCGGGATCCAGACACGCCCCCCACGATCAATATTTCTACGACAAGTGTCTTCCCATGGGGTGTGCGATCTCCTGCCAGTATTTTGTGCCCTTTGCTACATCCCTGGAGTGGGTGGTATCCAGTGTGTCTGGCAGGAGATCGCTGCTTCACTACTTGGACAATTTTTTTGTCTGTTGGCCCATGTGCTTCGTCGGTTAGCATGGACCTCTTGTCCACTTTCCGCAGGGTGGCGAAGGACTTTGGGGTCCCGGTTGTTGAGGATAAGACCGAGGGTCCTTCCTCGGTCCTGTCCTTTTTGGGTATTGAGATAGACACGGATCTTATTGTTTTCCGGCTTCCAGTGGACATGTTGTCCTACCTTGTTACCCTGGTGCGTCGGGTTATGGGTTTGCCGAAATTTCAGCTTCAGGTAATGCAGTCTTTGCTGGGCCACCTTAACTTTGCCTGTCGGGTGTTGCCAATAGGCAGAGCCTTTTGTAGGCGTCTGTCACTGGCTACTAAGGGGGTGAGGGCACCTACTCATTACATTCGAGTTACCCGACAGCTTCGGGCGGACCTTGATGTGTGGTTGCGTTTTTTGGCGGTGTATAATGGTTCATCTCGCTGGCATTCACCGGACGCTTCCAATGTTGAGCTAGAGTTGTACACGGACGCTTCTGGGGCTCACGGTTTTGGGGCCTATTTTAAGGGGGCTTGGTGTGCACAGCCTTGGCCGAGGGAGTGGGCGGCGTCGGGGTAACTGCTAACCTGACCTTTTTGGAGTTTTTAGCCATTGTGGTGGCCATTGTGCTTTGGGGTGATGCTTTGATGAATCGTAGAGTTGTCTTTTGGTCCGATAACATGGGGGTGGTTCAGGTGTTATCGCATGGTTCGTCGAGTTCCCCTCCGGTTTTGGCTTTGCTGCGTTTCCTGGTGTTGTGGTGCTTGGAGAGGAATGTGTGGGTCTGTGCTCGGCATATTCCCAGCGCTTCCAATGTTATCGCTGACTCACTTTCTCGCTTTCAGTGGGACCGGTTTCGGGTGTTGGCGGCGGAGGAATCGGGATTGCCGTG
Organism: Leptobrachium leishanense; assembly: GCA_009667805.1. Lineage (NCBI taxonomy): Eukaryota > Metazoa > Chordata > Amphibia > Anura > Megophryidae > Leptobrachium > Leptobrachium leishanense. Next base: position 229,348,519 of record CM019066.1, on the reverse strand, counting down.
TCCAGACTTCTTGTGGGGCATCGTTTCGGACATCTGATTGAGCTCATCTGGGGATCCTTGGCGCCAGTGACTCTGAGGTCGTATGCTGGGGTCTGGTGTGATTGGTATGGGGTTGCCCTTTGTCGGATATAATCTCTGCACGTGAATACAACACGTTATATATTGGATTTATCAGCCAAGCCTCCAATATGTCAGGGATTATTATTTCATAAGAAATTTATACGAGACACAAATATCAATCGTCTATATTTCTAAGAAATTCTCCTAAATTCTTTTAATTGTTTGTGTTTTGCTTTGAAAAATACAATAATCAATAATCGGATAAAAATATATATATATTTATTACGTATACAAAACTTTATAAACCACAATCCATCAGCATATAAAAACTATCTTCACAATATATGTATCTCCGGTTAGTAACTGCATATATGATTAATATCATTTACCTTATCAGTTAGTAACTAATACACAAATGGTTAATAAACATTTCTGCTTATATATATATATCTCTATACTACATGGATCAACAAAAAATGAGCTAATTTAAAAGAATAAGTAATAAAACTTATTTAGTGAATCCTCCCCTAATCTCGAGAATTAAACTTCTAATCTTTTGCTTTTTATTTTGTAGTTATATAATTCCTTGCTATATTAATTTTAATCACAGTAATTTCCAGATTCAATATATATATTGGTATCAATCTTACAACATTTCTTTAGAATAAATCCTTATGTCCACTTCTTCACATCTTTATCTGCAGAATAAAGATATTTAGATTCTGGATCTAACAGTATCTGAGAAATCTCAGTCTATGTTGCAAGAATATCTACAAATATATATATATTTACATTAATTCCTTAATTTCATACATTACCTGTCCAATCTGGATTTTAATAAGTCTTGGAATTTTCTATGTGATGCTTTGCTTTGGAATATGTGAAGATTATCGATATCAGATAATCAATGCATGTGAGTTAGAGATTTGGTGAGAGTCAGAGATTTGGTGAGAATCTTGATTGCCTCATGTCCTGGGATCTGCCTGCATCGTGGTGTGAGTCTGAGTGTTGGAATCTTGGACTCTCAGAGTGTCATGTGTACTGGACGTCTGAATGCATTGCGGTGTGAGTCTGAATGCTGGAATCTCGGACTGATTTGCAACCAACACTGCCACTTCAATTATAGTAAATTTGACGTCACTGGCAATATTATTAATACATCAAATATAATATTTACTATCCTCTAGAGGGCAGTATTGCACTTCTTAATTAATTCCCCCATTTCTTTTTAATATTCTTATCTCGGTTCAAAGTTCAATCTGACGTAACAAAGAACCTCTCTCTCAGTCACTAGACACTGTGTCTCTATCTGCCATACCTAATTTATATCCCTACTCCCTTTTAAAATTACTTACTGAATCTTTATCAGCTGGATTCTTTTCCAGTTAACTCAACAAAATATTTTCTTTAGTAAATTTGATTATTTACCAATTATATACTTTCTACAATATTTATTGGAGAATATTTATTTATTTATTTATTTATAAAGGATTTTACCAGTAAGGTTACATTGAGATTTCTCTCGTTTTCAAGTATGTCCTGGGTTCAAGAACATTGAAGTGCTACAGTTACAGAAATACAAAGTAATACAATGCAAGATATTAAAAAAAAGACCACAAATATACAGATTAACAGAAAAATATGTAGGAAATATAGTCACTAGGTTACATGTTTACAGGTGCATTCTGTATTGAGGTATGTTAGTAAGGAGCTTTTGAGTGACTTAAGACTGGGGGAAGATTTGATGGTGTCTGGGAGGTTATTCCATAATTGTGGTGCTCTGTAGGAAAATGAGGACCGAGCCACTGTCTTTTTGTATTGTGGTATAGCAAGTAAGGTGCTGGTCCTGGATCGGAGGTTATAGGATGAGGGAGCTGCTGGGGGAAGCAGTCTATTCAGGTAGGGTGGCAGCTTCCCAGAGATGCTCTTAAACACCAGGCTGGAAAGGTGAAGGGTGCGTCTAGATTCCAGCGACGGACAGTTTAGCTCTTTTAACATGTCACAATGGTGGGTCATGTAGTTACATTGTAGCGCAAAGCGGCAGAATGAGTTATACAATGTAGTAAGTTTATGAAGGTGTGTTTGCGGGGCGGCTGCATACACTACATCTCTGTAATCAATAGCCGGCATAAGCATTTGCTGTAAAATCTGCTTTCTTACCGCGGGACTCAGGCAGGATTTGTTTCTGTACAGGGCACCTAGTTTGGGGTAAAGTTTAGATGAACGTTTTTCGATGTGGGGGCCAAAGGATAGATTAGGGTCCAACCACATACCTAGATATTTGAGAGAAGTGACTGTGGTCAGCATGCCATTTGATTTTGTCCCAACACATAGATGGGGATTTTGCAATTTGTGTAGTTTAGGTGCTGTTCCAAAGAGCATCGTTACAGTTTTGTCAGTATTTTAAAAAAGTTTGTGGTTTTTGATCCACTTTTCTACCTCTATTAATTGTTCTTGCAGCACGGCCTCCAGCTGCGGGAGATTTGGTTTGCTGGTATAGATCAGAGTGTCGTCTGCGTACATATGTACAGTCGAGGCTTTGCAGACGTTGGGCAGATCATTTATGAATATTGTGAATAGCAGGGGGCCTAGTATTGAGCCTTGGGGTACACCGCAAGTGACTGGGAGCGGGAGGGAGGAGCTGCCAGAAATTGACACATATTGTGATCGGTCGGATACATATGATTGAAACCAGGTTAGTGTGCGATCACCAATGCCAGAGTTTTTAAGTTTTTCTAACAAGATGCCATGGTCTACCGTGTCAAAGGCCTTGTCAAAATCAAGGAAGATGGCTCCAGTTAGGTTTCCTTGTTCCATCCCAGCCTGGATATCATTGCAGACTTTTAAAAGGGCGGTTGTAGTTGAGTGATTTGGATGAAAGCCTGATTGATCCGGGGTTAAGTAGTTCCAATATTGATAATAATCACGTAATTGTGTGTAGACACATTTTTCCAAGACTTTTGACATTACAGGGAGCAACGATATCGGACGGTAGTTGGATACTAAAGTACTGTCACCACTTTTATGGATAGGTACCACTCTTGCAGTCTTCCAGAGCTTGGGTATGTATTCAGTCGCCAGTGACTCATTTATTAGGGTTGCGACAGGATTTGCAATTGCTGGCGCACTGATTTTCAGCAGCATTGCTGGTATTTGATCAGGTCCAGACTGGTATTTCATTTTTTGCTTACGGAGAAGTTTAGTAATGACACTGACAGACACTGGTCTAAAACTGAATTCCTGTCTGATACAGGGACTTTGCACAGTTGGGGGGCCTGGCCTGCATGAGGCCTCTCTGATTGCATGTCATTTCCTAGCTTGGCAATCAAAGTGGTGGCACATCCAACAAAATAATCATTAAAGGCATTTGCTACATCTAGGGGGTGTTGCAGGGTTTGGTTGTTTTTTCACTGCAGCTGGCTGGGAGTGGACTGGGGGTGCTTGTATGTTACTTATGGTTCTCCAAAAGTTTCTAGGGTTTGATATGTTATTGTTTAGATTTTCATTGAAGTAATGGGCTTTGGCAATTTTTGTGCATTCATTCCGGCATTTTCGGTATTCACAGTGATCGTTCATGGAACCAGTACTCTTGAAATTTGACCACCGTGAATCTCTAAACTGGTACATTAGTGTAAGATCAGCTGTAACCCAGGGGAGATGAGTCCCTTTTACTCGCACTTTACGCAGCGGGGCATGGGAATTCCAGACTTGCAGGAGCTCAGACTGAAAGTATTCAACTGCACAGTCTAGGTCTGGGATTAGGTACATATTTCCTACTGTAAATATAACAAAATATACCTTGATTATAAACATATATTTTGTGATGATAAATCTATATTACAGAAATATTAACTCTTATTCCTATACCCAAAAGACAAAATATCTTTTGTTTTAAAAACTTAAGACAGACCAATAAATTTAATTATGACACGTCTTAGCACTTAACCCTAGCATTATCACACAAAAACATTCTAGGTTCCTTCATGTCTGGCACTTCTTAAAAAAATATAAAAGACTTCACCCAGGAATGAACTCTGTAAAAAAAATCTCGTTCATTTCTGAACCTAGAGAAAATTGAAAGAAAAAAACTGTCTTTAAAAACAAAATGGCTACAGGCATCCATTTTAATTTTTCCTTTCTGTAATATACCCGACATAACCCCCCCTTTGGTTTCATCTATTTATTGATCAAATAAATTTGAGGAAAACATACAATATCTCCCCCCTTTACCAATTAGGCTAGGTTTCCACCTTTCGCAACACGTTTTTCTTCTTTCATCCATTTAATAATTGAAGATGCAGTGTTTTTAAACTTCAATGTACGTACTTTCTTTGTTAGTACAATCATCCAGACAGTTAGAAACATAATTACTATACAAATCACAATCTCTGTAATCTTTGGCCCATTATAAGCAGATAGCAATTGATGATCAATCTGTGAATACATTGAAGCATAAATTGTTAGATTATCTTTTTATTAGAAGTTCAATAGTATGGTCAGGCTAGTTCTTTAGCAAAGATTTCAAATCTGGATTCATGGGTATCTCTTGCCCTTGGAATACGACAACGATTTGCATCTCATCATACCAGACTTAATTTATAAAAAGTAACTTCTCGATAACAACTCGTGATTCTTTAGGAACTTTCACGAGAATCACTGGTGTGGGTATGAACACTCTCTTGTTTTGTACCAGATCCTTCCGGTAAACATTTGCTTCTCTCTCTGTATCAAACAGCGGTTGCAATAAAATATGCGACAAATCTTTTCCTTCTGTGGTTCTTGTACATAGCAATAAACGGTATCCTGGCTTTATCCAGCATGTCTTTCAGGCTTGCATGAGCTTGATTCGCATAGGACTTTAGCAATCTCCTTGGAATTGTGCGGAAAACCGTAGAATTTCCAGATAATCGCAGTCTCCTTGGTGGTCCGATTCATGTTTGCAGATTAGCGTCTCGGTTCGGATTAACCACTTTTCTCAATTTCTGTTGAAAGAAAGAGTATAAATAACCATTCATAGACTAGCGATTTCACTCTTTTCCCTATAGATACCTTGATCTCTGATTAAATTTAATTAACCGTACGGATCTAGTCTATCTACCAGCTTGAGTTAAACATCTGAATGCTGGGAAGAAGAATCACATGTTAATCAAAACATCACTTCACATGATACCAGTTAAGTGTCTTCTGCTGTTCCATCTTCACATATCCTGAGGTGATCTAGGATGACAATCATGCAATTGAGCTTGGCAGTTTTATTTCTTCTAGAAATAGATAACATAACTTTTTCCAATAACATTAGGACTGTCTCCGTCATTATCTAGATCTGTTATCCACTCATCTTGAGGATTTGGGTATCTGATCACTTCAGGGTCACTATGTCCATTTGGTTCTGTCTCCCTCTTGTGGAGGTGAATAATTAGCACGTCATTTTCCAGACATATATCTCGAATTCTCTCGAGGGGAACACATATGGTGTTATCCTCCTGCTCTCCTGGAGTCAGGGGTTTTGGCCTTAAGAAAGAGATATCAGGTGTCTGGCTATTTCTGAAGTGGACTTCAATAGAATCCGGCCTTTCCTCAATCACGTGGCAGTTACGCTGAGTGTGATGGGATTGGGATCAATCGTAGCTGATTGGAACATTTACTTGGGACCAAATAACCTCATTGATAAAATCAATGATTGGATTTAACCTTTTGAGAAGGTCCATTCCAATAATTAGGCGATTTTGGGGCAGATCCACAACAAGCGTTGGATGCCGAATTACTTTATTCCCCAATTTAAAATCCAATTTAGCCGTGCCCAGAACTTTCAGAGATGTGCCACTCACACTCACGAGATTAGCATTAGATTTATCTAATCTAGGCTTCCTGGAGGACAGTTCTTGGACCTATTCAAAATAATGGGCTGATATTAACGTAACTTGGCTTCCACTGTCTAGCAAGGACGGAATATGTGGTAAATTATCTTGTAATTCTACATTCACATAATATCGGTCTTCAATGCTATGCAATTTACAGAGAAATTTAGAGTGAGATATGAAATTAGGTTTTGTACAGATTTTACCGACTGATTTTGCTCTCTCAAACGTGCTTTTGGCAGCTGTGCTTTCCATTTCGGATCCAGTCTTCTCAGCTTGCTCGCACTTAGTCTGGGGAGATAAAATACATTTCCCTTCTCTTTGCAGGGAAGGGTTTAAATGATCAACCATACAAACATTTGTATTAATCATTTCATCATCACTTTCTGGTAAATTGTCATGGATACTGGTTACTTCATCAGAAACATCATCTAGTCACTGGTTGGGTGGGGCTGCAGGTGTTGCATCGCTTACAACCTGACCAGGGTTATATCCAGTCATTAACTGAGTGATCTGATCCAGTTTTTCTGTCAGCACACAGAAATTTTCCTGCATTTGACCAATACGCTGGCGTACATTATATCTCTGCTTTCTATTCGTCCTTGGGGACGAAGCTTGCGCATTATCAGACTCCTCAGATTCAGTCTTACCTCTGGTTGCTTCCTGTCTAGGTACATTTTTCCTTGATTTAACCCACTGACTTCTAGGTACCCATTGCTTCCTAGATTGAAATTTACTTCCTGAATTTTCTCTGGCAAACCCTCTTTCCTGATCTGGCTTGGAGTTTTCCCTTTGAGGTATGGAGTCACGCAATATTTCCGCATAACTCTTTTTGTGGGACTCAAATTTAATATCACCCTTTTTAACGTGAGTTTCCGCTATTTCCTCAGGTGAGTTTTTCACTCTTTTCCCCTGAGTTTCTTCACTATATTCAAATACAGTAAATAGGGTCTTACTTTCTTTTTTAGTACCCAATCCAAACCATTTCTCGGGTCATAATCTCTTGCCAAAATAACCTTTATTTTATTTGGCAATGCGTCATAAAATAATTGGATAAATTCAGGGTTTTCAAAATCTGGGTTTCTTTCAGCCAAGCTGTATGCATTTTTAAGGACTGAAAGAAATTCACGGGGGCTTTGATTAGGTCTGCATTTTAGAGTTAAAATTGCTCTTTTCGCAGCTAGACTGGTACGGTGAGGCCCAAATTCAGATTTGACCTCAGAGACTATTTTACTCCAGTTACGTATACCAGATTCTTTCAAAGACTGAAAAAAATACCTATGTTTGCCTTCAAAGACCCATGGGATCAACTCAATTTTCTGAGCATCTGAATTAATTCCTAATATTGCCAAAGCTTCTTCAAATATATTTAAATGATTTATTATTTTTGGCGATCCCTTAAGGTCAAAGATACCTACTGAGTTTTTTAAGAAATTAACGATTTTCGTTAAATCCTGAACTTTATGAGATTTCTTAATAGGCTGTGGCTGGCTAGAGTGATGTGATTTGAAATACTCCTGTGTAAGAGGCTTCCCTCTTTTTTCATCATGAGATTTAGTTTCACTTTCGCTTTTGCTCTGCTCACTCTCGCTCTTCAGATAAATAGAGCTCTCAGACCTAATCAGTGATAAGTTATGCCTCAAAGCTTTCAAAGGGAACTTCTCTAACGAAGGATTTTTAACCCTTCGAACATCAGTTTCAATCTGACATAACTCATCAGCGAATTTCTCATGTTCGCGTTTCATTCTCGCCAATTTTTTATTCAGCTCCTTATTTAATTTGGATAATTGAGCAATCTCATCTTGCAATTGATCTTTTTCTCTTGCAACCACTTTGAACTCCATTATCATTCGTTCTGACTCATCTTTTAATTTATTTACGGTATCATGCAAGTCACAATTTTTATTTTCTAAACTGTCTCTGGTTTCTTTGTCATCACTCAATCTCTTGTTCATTTCTGCGATCAAATATATGCATTCAGGCACAATTTTTAAAACAAAAATCTCTTTGTCTTTTTTATTTGTGGCTGCGCTTATCTTTCGCAAACACTCCAGAAAATTTGATTGATCTGACCAAATTGAAGCAACATAATTAGAAACATTTGATTTTAATTCTTTTATCCAATCAAATAAATCGTCTGTGACGTGTAACTTGTCCTTTAGATAAGACATAACATCTATCAATACTATTTGATCTGCATGTATCTCTACATCTTCCTGAGTCTCAGATTCTGACTCTGACATTTTTACACTGTTTAGTAGACAACCGTAAAACCACAAGTCAAAATACAACAAGGAGTCAAAATATATATATATATATATATATATATTATCTCTGTCTAATCAGACAATACTGACAATTATATTCCAAACAAAAACTACAATCTCGGTACAGTGCCTCCAATTTGTTGGATATAATCTCTGCACGTGATTACAACACGTTATATATTGGATTTATCAGCCAAGCCTCCAATATGTCAGGGATTATTATTTCATAAGAAACTTATACGAGACACAAATATCAATTGTCTATATTTCTTAGAAATTCTCCTAAATTCTTTTAGTTGTTTGTGTTTTGCTTTGAAAAATACAATAATCAATAATCGGATAAAAATATATATATATTTATTACGTATACAAAAAAGTTTCAAATCTCATATCATAAACAAAAATTTATAAACCACAATCCATCAGCATATAAAACCTAGCTTCACAATATATGTATCTCCGGTTAGTAACTGCATATATGATTAATATCATTTACCTTATCAGTTAGTAACTAATACACTAATGGTTAATAAACATTTCTGCTTAATACAACATGCATTTCCCAGCAAACAATGTTTAACCAGCCAGCTCTTATAGATATATATATATCTCTCTATACTACATGGATCAACAAAATATGAGCTAATTTAAAAGAATAAGTAATAAAACTTATTTAATGAATCCTTCCCTAATCTTGAGAATTAAACTTCTAATCTTTTGCTTTTTATTTTGTAGTTATATAATTCCTTGCTATATTAATTTTAATCACAGTAATTTCCAGATTCAATATATATATTGGTATCAATCTTACAACATTTCTTTAGAATAAATCCTTATGTCCACTTCTTCACATCTTTATCTGCAGAATAAAGATATTTAGATTCTGGATCTAACAGTATCTGAGAAATCTCAGTCTATGTTGCAAGAATATCTACAAATATATATATATTTACAATAATTCCTTAATTTCATACATTACCTGTCCAATCTGGATTTTAATAAGTCTTGGAATTTTCTATGTGATGCTTTGTTTTGGAATATGTGAAGATTATCGATATCAGATAATCAATGCATGTGAGTTAGAGATTTGGTGAGAGTCAGAGATTTGGTGAGAATCTTGATTGCCTCATGTCCTGGGATCTGCCTGCATCGTGGTGTGAGTCTGAGTGTTGGAATCTTGGACTCTCAGAGTGTCATGTGTACTGGACGTCTGAATGCATTGCGGTGTGAGTCTGAATGCTGGAATCTCGGACTGATTTGCAACCAACACTGCCACTTCAATTATAGTAAATTTGACGTCACTGGCAATATTATTAATACATCAAATATAATATTTACTATCCTCTAGAGGGCAGTATTGCACTTCTTAATTAATTCCACCATTTCTTTTTAATATTCTTATCTTGGTTCAAAGTTCAATCTGACGTAACAAAGAACCTCTCTCTCAGTCACTAGACACTGTGTCTCTATCTGCCATACCTAATTTATATCCCTACTCCCTTTTAAAATTACTTACTGAATCTTTATCAGCTGGATTCTTTTCCAGTTAACTCAACAAAATCTTTTCTTTAGTAAATTTTATTATTTACCAATTATATACTTTCTACAATATTTATTGGAGTATATATTTCCTACTGTAAATATAATAAAATATACCTTGATTATAAACATATATTTTGTGAATATAAATCTATATTACAGAAATATTAACTCTTATTCCTATACCCAAAAGACAAAATATCTTTTGTTTTAAAAACTTAAGACAGACCAATAAATTTAATTATGACACGTCTTAGCACTTAACTCTAGCATTATCACACAAAAACATTCTAGGTTCCTTCATGTCTGGCACTTCTTAAAAAAATATAAAAGACTTCACCCAGGAATGAACTCTGTAAAAAAAATCTCGTTCATTTCTACACCTAGAGAAAATTGAAAGAAAAAAACTGTCTTTAAAAACAAAATGGCTACAGGCATCCATTTTAATTTTTCCTTTCTGTAATATACCCGACACCTTTCGGAATCGGGGGTTTTGTCTTCAGCTGATCGGCTCACCGCTACCTTTGTCTTCTTGAATAGGCTCCGGAGGGTAAAGCATGTGCGACTGTCGAGAGGTCGCTGGCTGCTTTGTCCTTTCTGTTTCAGTCCCTGGGTTGGGAGGATGTTTCTTGTCAGTTTCGGGGTTGGAGCTTGGAGCGAGTTAGCGATCGGCGCCGTCCTCTCTCGATGGATGTATTGGAGGATTTGCTGGACGTGTTGCCGTTAATTTGTTCCTCTATGTTCGAGGTGGTGCTGTTTTGGGCAGCTTTTGTGGTGGCATTTTATGGGGCTTTGCGTATTGGGGAACTAGTTGCCCCACGTGTGGGTTCCTCTTCCGCTTTTCGCTTTTCTGATGTTTGGTTATCTGGGAGGGGTGTTCATCTGTGGCTGAGGTGCTCTAAGACTGATAGGGTCGGTAAGGGGGCTGAGGTTTGTTTGATGGGACATGGGGGTGCCTCGTGTCCGTTGCAGTGTGTTTCTGACTATGACAGTCCTCGAGGGTCTACTCGGGGTTCTTTTTTGGGTCATCAGTCAGGCTTGGCTTTGATTCGTTTTCAATTTGTCCGTATTTTCCGCCTGTCTCTGGAGCATCTAGGTCTTCCTGCGGTGCAGTTTTCAGCACATTCCTTTCGTATTGGCGCAGCCACTGTGACTGCGGGTTTGGGCCTTTCGGAGCAAGAAGTAATGAGGGTGGGTCGTTGGACGTCGGCTCGGCATCGCAGTTATGTTCGCCCTCATTGGTTGTAATTCTCGTTTCTCTTGCATGTTTAACTTTGTGCCTGGTTTTTCTTTCTGTTTTGTTCTCTTAGGTTCTCCCTTTGGCACGGTTTGGATTGTCGGCCATTCTTTTGTCCATTGGGCAGGGCGACGGGCTTCAGTTCGTCCTTATGGCCGTAATCTTGTTTTTTCTCCTGATCACATACGGGTACGCTGACGCGGTATCCGGGGTATAAGGTGGGTGCAGTTGTTCAGGGAGGTCTCGTCTTTGCGCCGACTGGTGAGTGGCCCTTTTGTTCTCATAATCCATGCTGGGGGTAACGATTTGGGTCATTTACGTATGGTGGATCTGCTGCGTTCCATCCAGGAGGATCTCGTACGTTTCCGTACGTGGCAGAAGTTATCCTGGACAGCGGTAAATTGGAGAAAATTGGAGAAAGTTGGAAGTTGGAGCTCAAGTGAGCAACTGGGAGAGGGGGCTTCCGGATGTGGCTGACGGCGCACGGGAAGTCGAACTCTGCGGAAAGGTTTTACCTGCCAGGGGCAGGGTACGCCCCTGCTGACAGTTAGGTTATGTTTACTAGGATTTGGATGTTATGAAAATATTAATATTAACCCCTTAGTGACCGGGCAGTTTTACACAAATCCGTCCTTTAGTGACCGCTGCTGTTTTTACGTTTCTGCGCTGCTCGTGTTTAGATCAAATTTTCCTCTTACTCGTTTACTCAACCCACACATATTATACACCCCTTTTCCCGCCATTAAATGGACTTTCTAGAAATACCATTATTTCCATCATATCCAATAATTTAATATAAAAAAAATATGAAATATGATGAAAAAAATGGTAAAAACACACTTTTTCGTAATTTAATCCCCTAAAGCTATAACCACCAATAAAGACCCCGGCTAAATAGTTTCCAAATTTTATCCCGAGAATAGAAATACCCAATTTTTACATGTTTTTACCTTTTAACCCTTTCACTGCTGAGCCAGTTCACCTATGTGCGCTGCGCTCATTCTGACCATTTTGTGCTAATTATTTTTAGATGACAGCCTAGGTCCTATTTAATTAAACTCCCCCCAGACAAAAAAACTTTTAAAAAAAAAACATTTTTTTATTTTATTTAATTTTATTTTTTTATAATTTTTTTTTATTAAATTTTTTTTTACATTTTTTTTTAAAACCAAACCTGGTCATGTTTGGTATCATTTGAAAGGCCATAATCAGGCCTTTCAAATGATGGCAAATATGACCATCTAGCTGCCATGGATCGGGAGATGAAGGGATCCTTAGGATCCCCTTATCTCTACATGGCAGCTAGAGGGTTAACTGGCCCACTGACATCCTCACACATATGGTGAGGTTGTCAGTGGGTGGGGGGGACCTAGAGGCTTGGCTGACATCCAAGATGTCAGCCCCCCTCCAGGTTTGAATCACGTTTTGGCGCCAATTGGCGCCGCAACGTGATCCGGCGGCGAAATGGTTAATGCCATACACCGCTGGAAAGGGGAGGCTCTCCCCTCTCCAGTGGTGAAAACGGCATCTCCCTAGCCTCAATGGTTGGGGAGATAGAGGGCTCCGAAGGAGCCCCCCCTCCCCTCCATTGAAACACATGGGGGCACCTTCTGATGACGTCACCACGCAGCGTGGCGACGTCATCAGCCTCGCCTGCCCATGTAAATCACATGGGCAGGCTTCCTCCCTGCCAGATCGCCGTGGGATCCGACGAGGGAGGTGAGGGCGGGAGGGCGGGAGGGGGATTTGGCGCCGGTGACGTACCCTGTACGTCCGCGGGTCTAAGGGAGACCCGAGGACAGGACGTACAGGGTACGTCAGCGGCCCTTAAGGGGTTAAATAAAGCTGTGGCCAAAGCCATTTTACCCACTAACAAGGTGTCAGTGCAATTTATTATGGTTGGCTTTGGTCATGGGATGGAATGTGTTTCAGCAGAATTGGGAAGGGCCCCTCCTTTAGGCAGTCAAGGCCTTGGCGTGAGATTCAAGTGCAAGCGGTACATCAGTACCTTGCCCCGGAACCATGTGCTATCCTCAGAGATACACGCAGTGCTTTTTTTTTGGAAAAATAGGTGGGGGTACTCTCTCACGCCCAGGAAACAGGAAAGAAATGATTATAATGACTATTCTCGTGTCCTAATAAATTCTCCCTTATTAAGCTCTGCTCAGTCTATTAAACTGTTTTGGTGGGTTTAATTTAAATGAACAGGGCGTTTCAAGTCACATTTTTTAATATTTGGCTTACGAGATGGTGTCAAGTACTGTGCTGCCTGGAGCGATCAGACCTCCAGTAAATCAGACCCCCAGATATCAGACCTCCAGTAAATCAGACCCCCAGATATCAGACCTCCAGTAAATTAGACCCCCAGATATCAGAGCCCCAGTATTCAGACCTCCAGATATCAGAGCCCAGTATTCAGACCTGCAGATATCAGACCTACAGTATTCAGACCTCCAGTTATCAGACCCCCAGTATTCAGACCTCCAGATATCAGAGCCCCAGTATTCAGACCTCCAGTATTCAGACCTCCAGATATTAGACCTCCAGATATCAGAGCCCCAGTATTCAGACCTCCAGTATTCAGACCGCCAGATATCAGACCCCCAGTATTCAGACCTCCAGATATCAGAGCCCCAGTATTCAGACCTACAGTATTCAGACCTCCAGATATCAGACCTTCAGATATCAGACATACAGTTTTCAGACTTCCAGATATCAGACCTCCAGTGTTCAGACCTCCAGATATCAGAGCCCCAGTATTCAGACCTCCAGTATTCAGACCTCCAGATATTAGACCTCCAGATATCAGAGCCCCAGTATTCAGACCTCCAGTATTCAGGCCGCCAGATATCAGACCCCCAGTATTCAGACCTCCAGATATCAGACCTACAGTATTCAGACCTCCAGATATCAGACCTTCAGATATCAGACTTACAGTATTCAGACCTCCAGATATCAGACCTCCAGATATCAGACCTCCAGATATCAGACCTCCAGTATTCAGACCTCCAGTATTCAGACCTCCAGTATTCAGACCTCCAGTATTCAGACCTCCAGATATCAGACCTCCAGTATTCAGACCTCCAGATATCAGACCCCCAGATATGAGCCCCAGTATTCAGACCTCCAGATATCAGAGCCCCGGTATTCAGACTTCCAGATATCAGACCCTGAGCAATCAGATCTCCAGATATCAGACCCTGAGTAATCAGATCTCCAGATATCAGCCTCCCCAAGAAATATTTCATAATGAGAGGGTGGTGGGGTCTCTGGAAAGGGGGAAGATCATGGGAGCCACCAAAGGGAATGATAAAAAAAACAGGACAGGGTAAAGAAGAGAGAGGAGGTATGGACAGAGAAAGTGAAGGTGATGCCAGCTGCAGGCAGTGAGATTGTGTGCAGCAGCTCCTCCTCACTCAGCTGAGGGAGTGAACTTTCCTAGGTATGTGCCAGAGAGCTCCTAGTACTACACAGAGCTGTTGCTGCTCAGCCCTGCTCACTGGGGACCTGCACCATCAGGGGGTCTTTGCCACCATCTAAAGCAGATTCTCTCCACCTGCAGATCCCCTCTTACCTGGCTGTCCCTGCAGATAGGGGAAGTGATTACACAGGCTTAGGCTGCCGGTGGCTTCACTTTATCGAGCAGGGCAAGCGGCTTGCTGGCGTCACGTGACCGTCTGTCCACTCAGTGGCGTCACTAGGGTTGGTGTCACCTGGTGCGGTAACTTATGGTGTCACCCCCCCCCGAGTTTTCCGGATTTTTTTTTAACTACTCTTACTCCTAAATCAGTACTCCCATATAACACTGAATGCTCATACACACAGCACACATTACTGTGAGGTTTATTGCTGTGGAGCTCTCTCATATGATCACACAACCTTTTGTCAACTGCCAGCAAGTACGATGCCTGTTCGAAGGCAGTGAAAGCACACATGGATATATATTGCCCCCAGCAGCTCACCCATGGATATATATTGCCCCCAGCTCACATATGGATATATTGCCCCAGTTCACAATTATATATTGCCCCCAGCAGCTCAC
This sequence comes from Leptobrachium leishanense, assembly GCA_009667805.1. Taxonomy (NCBI): domain Eukaryota; kingdom Metazoa; phylum Chordata; class Amphibia; order Anura; family Megophryidae; genus Leptobrachium; species Leptobrachium leishanense. Next base: position 229,333,516 of record CM019066.1, on the reverse strand, counting down.
CCATGGATATATATTGCCCCCAGCTCACATATGGATATATTGCCCCAGTTCACAATTATATATTGCCCCCAGCAGCTCACCCATGGATATATATTGCCCCAGCTCACATATGGATATATTGCGCCTCAGCTCACATATGGATATATTTCGCCTCAGCTCACATATGGATATATATTGCGCCTCAGCTCACACATGGATATATTGCCCCAGACCAGCTCACACATGGATATTGCCCCAGCTCTCATGGATATGCCCCCAACACACATGGATACTGCTCCAAGCACACATGGATATGCCCCAGCAGCTCTCATGGATATTGCCCCAGCTCTTCTCATGGATATTGCCCCAGCTCCTCTCATGGATATTGCCCCAGCAGCTCTCATGGATATTGCCCCAGCTCCTCTCATGGATATTGCCCCAGCTCCTCTCATGGATATTGCCCCAGCTCCTCTCATGGATTTTGCCCCAGCTCCTCTCAAGGATTTTGCCCCAGCTCCTCTCATGGATTTTGCCCCAGCTCCTCTCATGGATATACTGCCCCAGCTCCTCTCATGGATATTGCCCCAGCTCCTCTCATGGATATACTGCCCCAGCTGCTCTCATGGATATACTGCCCCAGCTGCTCTCATGGATATACTGCCCCAGCTCCTCTCATGGATATACTGCCCCAGCTGCTCTCATGGATTTTGCCCCAGCTCCTCTCATTGATATTGCCCCAGCTCATGGATATGCCCCAGCTCATGGATATGCCCCAGCTCATAGATATTGCCCCAGCACATGGATACTGCCCCAGCAGATCATGGATATACTGCCCCAGCTCATGGATATACTGCCCCAGCTCATGGATATGCCCCAGCTTATGGATATGCCCCAGCACATGAATACTGCCCCAGCTTATGGATATGCCCCAGCACATGAATACTGCCCCAGCTCATGGATATACTGCCCCAGCTCATGGATATGCCCCAGCTTATGGATATGCCCCAGCACATGAATACTGCCCCAGCTCATGGATATGCCCCAGCTCATGGGATATTGCCCCAGCACACGAATACTGTCCCAGCTCATGGGTATACTGCCCCAGCTCATGGATATGCCCCAGCTCATGGATACTGCCCCAGCTCATGGATTTGCCCCAGCAGCTCATGGATTTGCCCCAGCTCATGGATATGCCCCAGCAGCTCATGTATATGCCCCAGCTCATGGATAATGCCCCAGCTCATGGATATTGCCCCCCAGCTCATGGATAATGCCCCAGCTCATGGATAATGCCCCAGCTCATGGATACTGCCCCAGCTCATGAATTTGCCCCAGCTCATGTATACTGCCCCAGCAGCTCATGGATACTGCCCCAGCTCATGGATACTGCCCCAGCACATGGATATGCCCCAGCTCACACATGGATTTGCCCCAGCAGCTCATGGATATGCCCCAGCTCATGGATTTGCCTCAGCTCATGGATATGCCCCAGCTCATGGATATTGCCCCAGCTCATGGATATAGTGCCCCAGCTCATGGATATAGTGCTCCAGCTCATGGATATAGTGCCCCAGCTCATGGATATAGTGCCCCAGTTCATGGATTTGCCCCAGCAGCTCATGGATATGCCCCATCTCATGGATAATGGTCCAGCACATGGATATGACCCCGCTCACCTCCTGGCCGCGTGTTCGCTCCCTCTGAGCGTCCGGCGGTGGGCAGCTTGTGCTCGCTTTTGTGGGAGCCACGTGACCAGCCACGATTGGCTGGTGACGTGTTTTCCAGGCAAGCGCCGAAGCTGCACAGCTTCGGACGCTCGCAGGGAGCGAACACGCGGCGCAGGGTGAGACACCCGCCCTTAGGGTGATGGTGTCACCCTAAGGGCAAGTGTCACCTGGTGCGGGCCGCACCCCCCGCCCCCACGTAGCGACGCCACTGCTGTCCACTGCAAGTCCACAGCTGCTCAATTCTCTCCCCACATGTTTAGCCAGTGGTCCAGCTCTACTTCCCTCTCTGGCAACTGGGAGGAAGTGACATTTAAACAGTCACTTCCTCCCAGCGCTGCTGCTGCAGTGGAGGGGAAGTAGTTCAAGCAGAGAACTCAGCGCTGAGGAGAAACAAACAGCTGGAGGCATTTTATTGGGCCGAAGTCCGGCCCCTGTGAGAGCTGCCACTGCCTCTAACAATTGGAAGCATTCGGGAGCCAGCATGAGCTCCCGAGTGTTTTCGATTCCCTGCTGGAGGAGGGAAGAGCATCACGCTCAGTCTCCTTCACTCATTCGGGCTGCTGGCTGGTGAGGTGCCGGTTCCCGCATACCGGCACGTACTGCCTAGTATCACCTCCTGGAGTCTATAGACTAGATGGATGGTTGCACTGACAGGCTGCGAGCCATGGAGTGCTGCAGAGTGATCACAGAGGGAGACTGCAGCAAGAAACTGAGGATCAGGCCATCGTTCTGAGAGGTAAGTATCATATTTATTGGGCGGGGTTTAGGGGCTGCTAAATGATTCTGCAAAAGTGGAATCATTTAGCACCAGCTTTTGGGTGACTGTTAAAATACATTTCACCCGTCAGTGCAGTACTTAACAATAGGACTTTCTAATACCCTACGTATCCTACTGGCAATTAGTGATTGCGCTTCCCATGTTAAGTATAGGGTGTGCAAAGTACAGTAAGCTCGTGCAAACTTGCTCAATCAATGGCTTTTTACAGTTTTTAACATTAGGGATCTAATATGGAGAGCTTGTGTTAAAGTCGCTTTCTGGCGTTAACATTTACATATCCAAATGCTTCAGGCTAGGGTCAGACGAAAGCATTTTTACACGCGAACGTAAAAAAGTGCGTCCGAACGCATTGACGTATTTTTTCACGGAGTGCGCGAAAACGGTCAGACGATGCGCATTTTTCGTGCGTGATTTTTTCGGATCGTCAATAAAACTCTTTTTGCATCTGGACGTTATGTAGGCTGGACATTAGCAGTGTCTAACATCTCCTAATCACGCAAACACGCCGCTATGCCGCAGCTGCGCACTCTGTACGTCAGTACTAGCGGTTCAGCGTTCTCAGAAAAATGCGTTCAAATTCCACTTGCGTTGCACGGCCGGACTTTCGTGCGACCGTACTTCGTATATTGTCCGTCATTGCCCATCATCTGCTGCTAGTGCGGCCGTAATTATGTGCGCCAGAACGCACATTAAAAGTGCGCTGGTCTGACCCCAGCCTCAGTTAGCGTTCGGTATGTAATCTAGCCCTTAGGAATTTATGAATTGTGCTATGGGGCACGTTAGGGATGGATGGATACTGTCCAGGGGGCACAGTGGATACAGAGTCCATTCATATTGCTGATTGAGGTATTTTGTATTGCTCCTTGCGATGCCAAAATGGGAAAAAATAAAAAGAGATGAGAAGGTGATTAACTGGTTGTAATTTCTTCCTTGGTCATTTGTCCAACTTCTGTTTGTTGCCATTAATCGTTTTTCTTGCAGGAGCATATGCATTAAAGCTAAAAAAAAATATTTAAATTTAAAGTTCTCTTAAATCTGAAAGCTGTATGTTTTATTTGGGTCATGAATAAAGGGTTAACGAACGGCACATGTCTTTTGCAGGTTTATCTATGGTTACAGGCAATTAATATTATTATTTATAGCGCTGTACAAAGGTGCAATGGGTAAAGACAGAACAATTCAAAAACACCTAAAGGAGGCAGGTCAGTTCTGCCAACAGATACAGGAGGACCCTATTCCCATGGGAATTTACAATCTAGACGGGTGAGAAACAGGAGGACTACAGTGATGAGATGTTAATGCAGGGAGAGATGAGGACCGTTATTGGGTCGGTTTGATGTCTTGTTACGGAGTTAGGTGATAAACTTACCTAAACAGAAGGGTCTTTAGGGAGCGTTTAAATTAAGTAGATCTTTGGCTGCACACGGTGGGTTTATCGACGGCATTCAGCAGATCCCTTTGGCGCACTTCGGGGACCCTGCAGTGAATCTTGTATTCACCACAGTGTTGGCGAACTTGAATCGCACCAAAGTGCCCCGAACGTAAGAGCACCGACAAATAACCCCTTTAGAGTGTCACACATTGTCGTTCATTTAATGTCCCTGTTTCTGGTTTTAAATATTGATACTGTGTTGTGACATCATAATGTCGTTAATGGGAAATGATTAAGGGATTGTCTTTTCATGTTGTATGTACATTAGATTTGTTTAATGTGTCTGCACTCTGCACTAACAATTTAACCCCTTAGTGACCGGGCGGTTTTACACAAATCCGTCTTTTAGTGACCGATGCTGTTTTTACGTTTCTGCGCTGTTAGTGTTTAGGTCAAATTTTCCTCTTACTCGTTTATTCAACCCACACATATTATACACCCTTTTTCCCGCCATTAAATGGACTTTCTAGAAATACCATTATTTCCATCATATCCAATAATTTACTATAAAAAAAATATGAAATATGATGAAAAAAATGGTAAAAACACACTTTTTCGTAATTTAATCCCCAAAATCTACAACCACTCAAAAAGACCCCGGCTAAATAGGTTCAAAATTTTGTCCCAAGACTAGAAATACCCAATTTTTACATGCGTTTGCTTTTTAACCCCTTCACTGCTGAGACAGTTCACCTATGTGCGCTGCGCTCATTCTGACCATTTTGTGCTAATTATTTTTAGATGAAAGCCTAGGTCCTATTTAATTAAACCCCCCCAGACAAAGAAAACTTAAAAAAAAAAACATTTTTTTATTTTATTTAATTTTTTTATTATTTTTATTTATTTATTTTTTTAGTTTTTTGTAAAACCAAACCTGGTCATGTTTGGTATCATTGGAAAGGCCATAATCAGGCCATGGATCGGGAGATAAAGGGATCCTTAGGATCCCCTTATCTCTACATGGCAGCTAGATGGTTAACTGGCCCACTGACATCCTCACACATATGGTGAGGTTGTCAGTGGGTGGGGGGGGGCCTGGAGGCTTGGCTGACATCCAAGATGTCAGCCCCCCTCCAGGTTCGAATCGCGTTTTGGCGCCACTTAGCGCCAAAAAGCGATTCGGCAGCGAAAAGGTTAATGCCATACACCGCTGAAAAGGGGAGACTATCCCCTCTCCAGCAGTGCAAACAGCATTTCCCTAGCTTTAATGGTTGGGGAGATAGAGGGCTCCGAAGGAGCCCCCCTCCCCTCCATTGAATTGCATGGGGACGCCTGCTGATGACGTCACCACGCAGCGTGGCGACGTCATCAGCCTCGCCTGCCCATGTAAATCACATGGGCAGGCTTCCTCCCTGCCAGATCGCCGTGGGATCCAGCGAGGGAGGTGAGTTTCGGGCGGGAGGGGGATTAGGCGCCGCTGACGTACCCTTTACGTCCGCGGGTCTAAGGGAGACCGGTGGACAGGACGTACAGGGTACGTCAGGGGTCCTTAAGGGGTTAATCGTTATATTGTTTGTAATGTACGTCCTCTTCATGTCTGTATTAATGGGAGCAATGAAAAAGATTTGAGTATGTTTTTGTCCTTTCTCAGAATGATGAGGCTGACTGATATATATAATATATATATAGTGTGTTTATTATTGCAGAAGCCACTTGCACATCACAGCAATTCGATGAATTGCATCCCAGAGCTCCTGTGCCACTTTCCCCAAATGCAGCAAGGAATTCTGGGTAGGATATGCAAATGACATCTGTCTCACTTTTTGCATCCTGGGTCTGTTATTACACAGAACCCTAATATCAATGCTATGCCACACCGTGGCTTTGTAGCAGAGATAAGGTTTATGCAACTGGTCAAAGCCACTCCTAGGACAGCACTATTTTGGGTTTGTGGGACCCTCATCAGCTAGGAGCTAGCATGATGACCAGTTGCAGTGGATAAACACACTTATTATAGTGTGGAGGCCTTTTATCTCACTTTTTGTCCTCCACTACAACCCTTGTAGATACTGATTGCCCTGTGGGTCCCAAGCATCCACTGCAACTGGTCATCAAGCCTAGCTCCTAGCTGATGAGGGTCCAACAAACCTGAAACAGCGCTGTCCTAAGAGTGCTTTGACCAGTTGCATTAACCTTATCTCTGCTACAAAGCCACGGTGTGGCATAGCATTGATTTTAGGGTTCTGTGTAATAACAGACCCAGGATGCATAAAAGTGAGACAAATTCCATTTGCATATCCTACCCAGAATTCCTTGCTGCATATGGGGAATGTGGCACAGGAGCTCTGGGATGCAATTCATCGAATTGCTGTGATGTGCAAGTGGCTTCTGCAATAATAAACACACTTATTATAGTGTGGAGGCCTTTTATCTCACTTTTTTGTCCTCCACTACAACCCTTGTAGATATAGTATATATATATATATATATATATATATATAAAATTGTTCTCGTTTAATAATAAAGCAGTCGTGCGTTATTATTTGGGATTGCCAGGGTTAATGACTGTGGTTAAGTTTAAGAAAAAAAAGTATTTTCTTGAATTGTTCTTTGTTGCACACTCCTCCTTCTCCTTTGACTGTGTGCGAGAGTGGGAGAGTGAGACTGATTTTTTTTTTATAACGTAACTGCAAACACAAAAGTATGTGAAGGCCTTTGTAAGTGAAAAAGAAGAATGATGGATTTATGGATGGGACACTGTCTGCATAGAATAGTAGGTTATTAAAGGAATGCAAGTAGGCAGCGAAAAATAAAGTAGACAAGAAGGGGCCACATTGCAATCTTGACGCTAACGTTAACGCTCACCTGCATGAGCATTAACGTTAGCCGCGTTCTCTACCGCATATTACAATCCAATCGCAAACAGGTTAAGTAACTCGTTTGCGTTTAGTACCTTGCGCTTTTCAGCGCGAGGTTACTGTACTTTGTGCTCCCTATACTTAACATGGGGAGCGCAAAGTGTTAATCAGCGTTAGGATTACAAAGTCCTAATGCTGATTAACGTCCGGCTCTTTTTAGCGGAAAGTTAACTTGGTGTTAACGGATTCCGCTTCTGCAGAATCCGTTAACACCAGCCAAATTTTTTAAAAAAAAAAAAACAAATCGTATACTCAACTCCTGTCCCACGGCGAGGACCTTGGCTCTGTCCGCCTCCTTCGTCCGGCGGGAGCAGGGAGAGACTGGGGGAAAAAGTGTAACGTTGGGGGCTTCCAGCCTTTCCGGTGTGCTTGAGGGCAGCATGTCTGATGCTGCTCGCTCACCAACACCCGGTTTAAATTGAAACAGGCAGGGAGGTGGCTGCATGAGGTGCAGCTTGAGAGGGGGCGTGGTCTGGTGAAGGTCTTTTAAAAACCAACAGTTCCTTCTAAGCAGTGCCAGATCGTGGTTGTCCATACCTGAGCTCCTTATACCTGAATTCTCTCGTGATTTAACCTGTTATTGACCTCTGCTTGTTTTCTGCCTTCCGTTGCCCTAGACTATTTTCTTGTACTATGCTTCTACACTGATATCGACCCGGCTATTCCATTTGACTATTCTATACTCTGTATTCCTGATTCTGGCTCGTCTGACTACCCCCGTGTTGCTGACCTGGTTTTGTATTACGACAGTGTCTTTGATTAACCCTTTCTGTCTAGCTAGTATACCTGGCCAATTCTAAGGGCCAGACAGTTAGGGATTCTTCTACGGCTACCCTGTTGGTAGCTTTTGGGCTCTGTGGAGTGTTGGGCTTTAAGGACTGCGTGGTGGGATCCGGGAACCGTGACATTACGATCTGGCCAAAATGGATCCCGCAGACTTAACACAGCATTTGAGTAAGTTTGTATCCAGACAGGACGAGCAGGACCATAGGATGGATCAGTTTGCTCTCACCTTACAAACTATCCTGACTTGTACGGCTCACCAGGAACCAGCTGGGGTTGCACCTCCGCCTGCTATACCTGTGTCCTCTGTTGTTCAGACATCCCAGGTACACATGACCGCTCCTATGAGGTTTGACGGTACTCCCTCGGAGTGCCGGGGATTTTTGGTCCAGGTGGATATTCATTTTAAATTAAATCCACAAATGTTTATCACTGACATAGCCAAAGTGGGGTTCATTATTAACCATCTGTCTGGCAGAGCATTGACATGGGCAAATCCTTTATGGGAGGCAGAGAAGCCTATCCTACTGAACTATAAAGAATTCATAGCCGAGTTAAAACGTACGTTTAATCCTACCAGAAAGGTCAAGGTAGCTGGCAAATCCTTGTTCCGCATACGTCAAGGGAACAAGACTGTATCTGATTATGCTATAGAATTTAAAACGTTGGTTTCTGACGTGAACTGGACTAATGAGGCTCTGGTTCTGGCTTTTATGGAGGGGGTTATCAGAGTCATTTATTGCATGAGTTGCCTCCTCGTAAATTACCGGAGGTGTTGAGTGAATTTATAGATTATTGTATAGATCTGGATGATCAGATAAGGGACAGAAGAACTCCAAGAGAGAAACCTAAGAGACCGTTACCAAGGTTGGCCCCTGTCTTTCAGGCACCACCAAGAGCGTTATCCCCTCCCTCTGAGCCTATGCAACTAGGCCATACTAGGCTTACAGAGGAAGAGAGAACAAGGCGTCTTCGTGAGGGATCGTGCCTGTATTGTGGTTTAAAAGGACATTTACGACTTCAATGTCCCACTCGCCCTAGAATGCATGATAAGTCGGAAAACTACCGCACCTAAGGCAACTGAGGAGACAGGCCTTGGGTGTGACGTTCATGTCTCCTGTCAAAGACACTAGACTCTTGTTACCAGTAACCGTGGCCTGGGAGACCAAGACCACTCATACTACCGCTTTTGTTGACTCTGGGGCTGCTGGTAATTTCATTGATGTTGAATACGCTTCCTCCATTTCTCTCCCTCTGGTTGTAAGAGAGACACCCTTGGCCGTCGAAGCCATAGGCGGTAGGCCGTTATCCTGTCCCAGAATTACTCACGATACTGTTACAGTGGTTCTTACCACTGGTCTCTTGCATAAAGAAGAGATCATATTTCAGGTTATCCGTTCACCTTCCAATCCTGTTGTGCTTGGTTTCCCTTGGTTGGTGGAACATAATCCTGTTATTGATTGGGCTAAGGGAGAGATACTGTCTTGGAGTCCTGCTTGTTTTGGGACTTATTTAATACTCATTCAGCATATTGGTGCCCTGAACATACCTACAGCTCCTCCATTGTCTACAGAGGTTCCTGACTGGTGTGCCGATCTCAGGGCTGTATTCGATAAAAGAGAGGCAGAGAAACTACCTCCACATAGACTGTATGATTGTGCCATAGATATTCATCCACGTACCATGCCTCCTCGAGGCAAAGTATATCCTTTATCCATAAAAGAGAACCAAATCATGGAGGAGTACATAAAGGAGAATTTGGAGAGAGGTTTTTATCAGACGTTCCTCTTCTCCAGCAGGGGCTGGGTTCTTTTTTGTATCTAAAAAAGGAGATTTACGCCCGTGTATCGATTATAGGGGGTTTAACAAGATCACCATCAAGAATGTGTACCCTATCCCTCTTATATCAGAACTATTCGACAGGTTAAGGGGATCAGCAGTATACACAAAACTCAATTTGAGAGGGTCTTACAACCTGATACGTATAAAAGATGGGCATGAATGGAAAACAGCATTTAACACCAGGAGTGGGCATTATGAATATCTGGTCATGCCGTTCGATCTTTGTATTGCTCCAGCTGTATTCCAGGATTTCATTAATGATGTGCTCAGAGATTTCTTGTAATCCTTTGTTATCGTATACTTAGACGTTATACTCTCCCGATCTTATAACTCACCATGAACATGTCAGACAGGTATTAGCAAAACTACTAGACAATGGTCTTTATTGCAAACTGGAGAGGTGTTTATTCGACATTACTACTGTAAAAGTTCTTGGGTACATTATCACTCTAGAAGATTTTGAGATGGATCCTTCCAAACGCACGGCCTTCTCAGAATGGCCTCTCCCTCAAGGCCTCAAAGCCACACAGAGGTTTCTGGGGTTTTCCAACTATTATAGGAGATTTATCAAGAATTATTCTGCTGTAGCTTCCCCTATCATTAATATGACACGTAAAGGTCTGAAGAACCAGGTCTGGTCTTCACAATCCAAACAGGCATTCGAAGCTCTCAAACAGGCTTTCACTTCCGCTCCAGTGTTACGGCATCCTGATCCCAGAATTCCATTTGTTCTTGAGGTTGTTGCTTCCGAGATAGGACAGCCCCAATGCCTATCTCAAAAAGTCTCCAGGGAAGCCTCTACATCCTTGTGGGTTCTTTTCAAGAAAATTATCACCAGCAGAACGCAATTATGATATCGGTAACAGAGAATTGCTTGCTATTGTGTCTGCCCTGTCAGAGTGGCGACATTTGTTGGAAGGTACTCTTGACCCTTTGTTGATAATCACTAATCATAAGAACCTTACGTACATCGGGGATGCTAAATGTCTGAACTCGAGACAGGCCAGGTGGTCATTACTACTGTCTCGGTTTAATTTTGTGTTGATTTACAGACCAGGTGACCGCAATGTAAAGGCTGATGCCTTATCTCGTCAATATGACCCGTATGAATCAAATACACAAGACCACAATCCTATAGTTCCTCCTGAAAGTATTGTGGCTTCCACGGTCTTGTCTGTTTCCTCACCTTTTCTGGAACGCCTCCAAGCAGTTCAAATGGGGGCTCCACCTAACAAGCCTACAGATATGTTGTTTGTGCCTGAAAAGGAAAGACAAGAATTACTCATAATGTTTCATGATTCAAAACCAGCAGGTCATCCTGGTATTACTAAGACTCTTACCAGTATCTCCAGACAGTTCTGGTGGCCCACCATGCGACAGGACATACGTCTGTTTGTTTTGGCTTGTCAAGTCTGTGCCAGAAGCGAAACCAGTAAAACCTTGCCTGTCGGTCTATCGCAGCCTTTACCCATTACTAATAGGCCTTGGTCTCATCTATCCATGGATTTTATTGTGGACTTGCCGAAGTCCAAGTGTCATACTGTAGTTCTGACAGTTGTAGACCGCTTCTCCAAAATGGCTCATTTTATTCCTTTACCTAAGCTTCCTACAGCCAAAGAACTGGCGGTCGTCTTTGCTAGAGAGATTGTACGACTACACGGGGTTCCGTCCGAAATAGTCTCTGACAGAGGAGCTCAGTTCGTCTCTCATTTCTGGAGGGATTTCTGTGCAGAGATGGGGGTGCGATTGGCCTTCTCTTCAGCATATCATCCACAAACCAATGGGGCAGCAGAGAGGGCAAATCAGGGTCTCGAGCAGTACATACTTTGCTTTACCACACAACAACAAGACAATTGCTCGGAGTTGTTGCCCTGGGCTGAGTATGCACATAATAACGCCGTTAACGAGACCACTGGCCACTCTCCTTTTTCTGCTATCTATGTTTTTTTCCCTCCGGCTCTACCGCTTCAGTTTGCTGAACAGGCCATCCCGGCTCTCGATGAACATCTCACACAACTACAGGATATTTGGAGACAGATTCGCGAAAACATGGAGCGCAATGTTGCTGTCCAGAAACGCAAGGCTGACAGGCATAGGTTACAAGCTCCTTCCTACAACTTGGGGGATAGAGTTTGGTTGTCCACTAGGAATGTGAAGTTGCGGGTGCCTTCTATGAAAATGGCTCCTCGGTTTATCGGTCCATACAAGATCATTCTCCGCGTTAACCCTGTGGCTTATGCTCTTGCCCTTCCTAGACATCTTCACTTGCACAACGTCTTCCACACCTCCCTACTGAAGCCTTTGTTGTGTAACAGGTACACGTGGGTCGTTCCTCCTCCTCCACCTGTTCAGGTTGATGGAGAGACTGAGTATGAGGTTAGGAAAGTTCTGGATTCTAGGCTGTTCAGGGGTGCTCTGCAGTTCCTGGTCGATTGGATGGGTTATGGTCCGGAGGACCGGTCCTGGATTCCGGCTTCCAACATGTCTGCCTTTAGGTTGGTCAGGGCATTCCATGCCTCGCACCCCGATTGCCCTGGTGGTCGTCCTGCCACTCGCCCCGGTGGTCGTCCTGCCACTTGTCCTGTTGGTCGTCCGGTGGCCTCCCGTGGAGAGGGGGATACTGTAACGTTGGGGGCTTCCAGCCTTTCCGGTGTGCTTGAGGGCAGCATGTCTGATGCTGCTCGCTCACCAACACCCGGTTTAAATTGAAACAGGCAGGGAGATGGCTGCATGAGGTGCGGCTTGAGAGGGGGGCGCGGTCTGGTGAAGGTCTTTTAAAAACCAACAGTTCCTTCTAAGCAGTGCCAGATTGCGGTTATCTATACCTGAGCTCCTTGTACCTGAATTCTCTCGTGATTTAACCTGTTATTGACCTCTGCTTGCTTCTGACTATTCTGCCTTCCGTTGCCCTAGACTATTTTCTTGTACTACGCTTCTACACTGATATCGACACGGCTATTCCATTTGACTATTCTATACTCTGTATTCCTGATTCTGGCTCGTGTGACTACCCCGTGTTGCTGACCTGGTTTTGTATTACGACATTGTCTTTGATTAACCCTTTCTGTCTAGCTAGTATACCTGGCCAATTCTAAGGACCAGACAGTTAGGGATTCTTCTACGACTACCCTGTTGGTAGCTTTTGGGCTCTGTGGAGTGTTGGGCTTTAAGGACTGCGTGGTGGGATCCGGGAACCGTGACAAAAAGTTCCTCAGTCTCCCCTGCATATCACTAAATGCGACCGCAGGTCATGTGAACGCCGGCGTCTGGTTCAATGGAGTCCTATGGACTCCATCGAGTGGATGCTCGTGGCGAAGCTCAGCGTTGTCGCGAGCATCCAGGGGCTTTGCGCGTGGTAACAATGCAGGCAGCGTTTTAAGCGCCTGCATTGTAATTCCATGCTAAAACGGGTGCGGTAGGGAGTAAACTGCGGGCAGTAATCGGCCGGGATTCCAGCCGATTGCTGGCCCCTCCGGTGCGGGCTGACATCTTGGGTGTCAGCCTAGCACTCCAGGACCCCGGCGGGGACATTAGATGTTTTCACGGCAGTGCAATGACATCTAATTCAGGCGCCCCCCCTGCGTGTGCGGAGGAGGCGCCTGAAAAGGAGGGTGGGAGGTCTTCGGACCTCTCTCCCTCCCGATCGCCGGGGGCCACAGGGTTAAGGCAGGCACCGTTTGGAAGGGTACAGCCTGCCCTTCCAAAAGGTGGCTGACATTAACCCCTGAGGAGCCGGATCGTGATCCTCTCCCGGAGCCAGCCGACATCTTGGATGTTGACCAAGCCTTCGGGAACTCCCCCTGAGGACTGGCATCATCGTGCATAGCACGATGATGCCAGTCCTGGAGTTAACCCCTAGCTGCCAGCAATGGTGGTTGAACCCCAATGAACCCCTTATCTCCCGATCCGTGGTGGCTAGGGGTTAATGATTGATATCGTTGGATCGGCCAGAGCATGGCCTTTCCAACGATATCAAACCTGACCATGTAAAAAGTTTTTTTTAAAAAAATTACAAATAAAAATAAAAAAATATTTAAAAAAACTTATAAAAAAATAAACAAGTTTTTTTGTTTTGTTAATGCAGCAATATTGTTCCCATTTCAATTATAATGTGAAAAATGATGCTGCACTAACGATTTTTGTATGCGGTGCGTTTGTTAAAAATAGCTAAATTTTCCCCAAAAAAAAATGTAACGAGTCCCCATTTCTAATTTTTTAACAAGCGCACCCCATAGAAAATATAACCGCAAATGCTCGCATGTTAAAATGTGAAAAAAAAACACTTTACACATTGTAAATTATTGAAAATTCTAATTTTATTGCATTTTTTGTTATAATATACAGACAGGACATGACGTATACATATAATAATGACATATTATGAATCTGCTGAGTCTGCCGGACAGAACGATATATAATATGTCTGGGTCATTTATTAAAATATGACTTCAAAACGCGGTTAAACATGATGAGCGAAACCGGTAAAAATGACCTCAGCACAGAGGTGTGAAATGCCTCAGCAGCGAAAGGGTTAAACATTTGAATTACTGTTAGGTGTTATTGAAAATGATCAGCATTATGAGAATGTTTGCGAAGCAGAAATAATTGGACAGGTATGAAAATATTTAGACATAATCTGGGCTTCGTGTAACCACCGGCCCTGCTGGTCTGACCGTTATATCCCATACTGAGCTAAAGCTGCGGACTGTGGAGACGGTGTGCCCACATCTCCAGGTCGATTTGGAGGAATATCATCCGGGAGCGACGGATGGCCCAGCAGGATGATGGGGGGATGGACCCCCCCTGCGAGCTGGAGTCGGGGGAGCCATGGATCGGGGCCTGGCGGCTTGCCTGTAAATTTTGACGGGGAACCTGAGGATGATCCGCTTACTAAAGGGGTCTGGCGGCGGATGATGGCGACGTTGCGGTGCTGCCGGGAGACAGCGGCTCCGAGGCTGGAGGTTCGGCAACTAGATGCGGTGCCAATGTCGATGGATCCTAGGGGGTCGAGTCTGTCTGATGTTTGCGGCCTACACACCTGGGACACGCCCGCAGGGGCTGAGGTACCTCATGCTGCCATGGCTGCTGTCAAGGGCATGCTGTGCGGGACTGGTGACTCGGAAGCAGGGCCGCTGCTCGCCCTTCTACCATCAGAATCTGCTCCGGAGCTGCACGGCAGGGATCCGCTGCAGTCAACTGAAGAGATCCAGCTCACTGCGTACCCCCCCCGGGAACGTGGAGCTGCAGAAGACACAGCGAGTTGGGGGGCTGTTAGCGGGCGGGTTGGTGTCTTCTTCCTGGCAATGCGATATGATCACCGCTGCGAGTGGAGTGGTCTGGGAGATCGGTACCCGTTGCGATCCTTGGAAGGTGCCCTGGCTTGATGGGGTGTACTACCGGCCCTTTTCCTAGACGCGGACTGAAGAGGACTGCTAAGTTTCCCTGCTCTGACTTGGGCCCTTTCCTGCTGTGGCGACCTCCCTCTTGGCATTTCCCCTCTCCCTTCCCCATTGATTAGTATCCTTGCTTCCAGTATCTTTTTTCCCCTCTTCCAGCCTCATTTCTAAGATTTTGCTATGTTTTACTTTTGAGGTTTCTGAGACTTTTCTGGCTACATGCAGTTGACTCTTATTTTTCTCTTATTATTTTGTTTCTTTCCCTTTCCCCATTACCTTAGTTGGCTCATTAGATACTCTTTCTGCTGGAGATGGTGTATCCATTCCCCCCCTTTTTTTTTGGCAATACCGGGTTGCCTGAGGTGCGCCACCATTACTTTGAGTTATGATTGGCCCTTCGGATCCCGGGCCTCGTGACAATGTCCCTCCATGGCCTCCTTCGGGAGTGTGCCAGGAGCGTCACGGAGATGGCCTTTGCCATTCCCCACCCCCCCACATTTTGTTTTCTTTTGGCAATAACGGGTTGCCTGAGGTGCGCCACCATTACTTTGAGTTATGATTGGCCCTTAGGATCCTGGGCCTCGTGACAATGTCCCTCCATGGCCTCCTTCGGGAGTGTGCCAAGAGCGTCACGGAGATGGCCTTTGCCATTCCCCACACCCCCCCCCCATATTTTGTTTTTCCCCTTTTTACATTTATTTGGGTCACCATCTTTTTGGCAGCGTTGTGTACATAACCCCTTCTTCCCTATTATCCCACACCCACCCTTATTTTCTGAGACCTTTTTATCTACATATGTCTATACTGATGGATCTTTTGTGTCATACAGTATGTATTACATTTGTGAGCTTTGTTTTGGCCCTGCGGCTATTTCTCGCTGAGACCCCCCTATCTGGGGATGTTTATTATATTTCATACGAGGCACCTATGCTGTCGGTTTTGGGTGGTCCTACGTGACCCTTCCTGTAATATGTCTGATTGTACGCTGACTTATATACAAAATTTAAATTCTAAATATAAAAAATAAAAAAAATCTGGGATGGATTTACGTCTCAGGAGAGTGTAGGAATAGAAGTCTGGAAAAAAGTGCCAACAAAACTCTAAATTTTTATTTTGGGGAAAAATAAAATGAACTATCAGGGTAATTCAAAGAGATCCGAATTGTGGCCGAAAGGTAACCGAACAGTGAAATTCAGAGTACGGTTACCTTTCCTGGCCATTCGGCTATTCAGAGAGCAGGCAGTTCGCCAAATCCTGGCGAATTGACTGCACATACGGTGCCTGTTCGGTGCCTGTTTGAGGGCAGTGAAACTCCCATAGTGAAGCAATGCCTTGTCTATTCAGAGAACAAAAACCAGCAGTGAAAAGTTGCCAAATTGCCCTGCTGTTCGATGGTTTCATGCGGCAGATTTATTCAGGTGAATCCCATAGGCATCAATGTTAAAAATATTCCCGTTTTAATTCAATATATAATAAACCGTTGATTATAATTATCTGCAGTATAAAGTCTCTTTATGTATAGATTTTTTAGGATCTTTAAGGCATTTTTTTAAATCGTTTTTCTTTTTTCTGTAACAGCCCGTTTTGTTATCATTCATTGGACCTTATATGTAAATTTCAGACATTTCCATTCTGTAGTTTCTTTGCAAACAGCGTTTAACTTTTCAAACATTCAAGCGAATAGTATATTTTTTTTCACTCCATTCGTCTGCGGTGTCGGCTTTTTCCGGCGGCTGCTCTGCGCTGTGATCGGCGGCTGCTCTGGTTTCTCCGGCGTGTTCGGCGGGGTTAATCCAGAAGTTTTTGCGAGTTTCAATGTGCGTTCGCCTGGTATTGCCGTAAGTGTTCATCGGGTTTGTGGCGACTTTTCCCTGCACTATGGCAAGTTTCACAGGGTTATTCAGAGAGCGGTGAAAAGCAGGAGAATGACTGTTGAATGGAAAATTCTAGGTCAAAACAGCCAAACCAGAAAAATTCTCCCATTTTTCTCACTTTCCAAACTGTCTATTTTGACCTAGAATTTTCCATTCTCCAGTCATTCTCTTGCTTTTCACCTCTCTCTTAATAACCGTGATAGTCTTTTAAAAATGTTTAAACAACATGGGGTGCCAACTTCAAACAGATCAAAATATTGCCACTTTGGGCCCAATTTGGACATTTTCACTTAGAGGTGTACTCACTTTTGCTGCCAGCAGTTTAGACATTAATGGCTGTGTGCTGAGTTATTTTGAGGGGACAGCAAGTTTACACTTTTATACAAGCTGTGCAATCACTACTTTACATTGTAGCAAAGTGTCATTTATTCAGTGTTGTCACATGATAAGATATAATAAAATATTTACAAAAATGTGAGGGGTGTACTCACTTCTGTGAGATACTGTATTTATCATATCGTATAATAAAAATAAACATTATTTAAACATAGCAAACTATTTCAAATTCCACACAGCATATCTATACAATAAAACTGTAAGACGGTGCCGTGTCCGTCGTCACGCCGCCGTCTTCAAATGTGCGCGCAACCAGCGTACTGCTGGGTGCGCGAGCATCCAACTGCCGCGGCCCCCCCGAGAAAATATTGCCGGCGGACGCGTATTCTCCTTCGAGCGGCCACCAACATAGACTCTGCCACTCCCTCGCCTGGGTGGGATCTAGCCACCAGCCAGCCGCGATCTCGCGAGATCGCGGCTGGCTGGTGGATAGATCCCACCCACGCGAGCTAGCGGCAGAGTTTATGCTGGCGGCTGCTCGAAGAAGGTAAAGCACGTGGCCGCCGCAATGTGAGCTGGGGCAATATTTCCATGTGAGCTGGGGCAATATATCCAGGTGAGCTGGGGCAATATATCCAGGTGAGCTGGGGCAATATATCCAGGTGAGCTGGGGCAATATATCCAGGTGAGCTGGGGCAGTATTTCCATGTGAGCTAGGGCAATATATCCAGGTGAGCTGGGACAATATATCCAGGTGAGCTGGGGCAATATATCCAGGTGAGCTGGGGCAATATATCCAGATGAGCTGGGGCAATATATCCAGATGAGCTGGGGCAAAAGATGCATGTGAGCTGGGGCAATATTTCCATGTGAGCTGGGGCAATATATCCATGTGAGCTGGGGCAATATTTCCATGTGAGCTGGGGAAATATTTCCATGTGAGCTGGGGCAATATACCCATGTGAGCTGGGGCAATCTATCCAGGTGAGCTGGGGGCAATATATCCAGGTGAGCTGGGGCAATATATTCATGTGAGCTGGCCTGGGGCAATATATTCATGTGAGCTGGGGCAATATATCCATGCGTGAGCTGGGGGCAATATATCCATGTGTGAGCTGGTGGCAATATATTCATGTGTGAGCTGAGGGTAATATATTTATGTGTGAGCTGGGGTAATATATCCATGTGAGCTGGGGGAAATATATCCATGTGAGCTGGGGGCAATACATCCCTGTGAGCTGGGGGCAATATATTCATGTGAGCTAGGCCTATATATCCATGTGAACAGGGCAAATATATCCATGTGAGTTGGGGCAATATATCCATGTGAGCTGGGGCAAATATATCCATGTGAGCTGGGGCAATATATCCATGTGAGCTGGGGCAATATATCCATGTGAGCTGGAGGCAAATATATCTATATGTGAGTTGGATGGGGGGTACCCTGGGCCCATAGTATGGAAAGGGTTTGCAGGGCTGTGCAGATGGGGTGCTACGTGTGTTCTGGCAGCATAGAAAGGGTGCACTGGGCAGCACACACATGGGTACCCTTACTCTGCATAGCTTCAAGGGGTATGTGCTAGGAGGGGGCTACCTGGGCCCCTCATATGGAAAGGGTTTGCAGGGCTAATGAGCCACATGAGAACAGACCCTGTGCAATGTTCTGGGGAGAGTGAGTGTAATGAGCACAGCTTGCGATTAGGCATGTCTCTGCCTGTCACTGCGGACCCAACACTAGCTCTTAGCCAAAACTGGTAGAATGCCACACCCCCTCAAACCTGTGTCTGGATCCGCCCCTGGCACAAGGGACCACAAAAATCCATTGGAGAGGTGCACCCAAAGCACCTCTCCAACAGATCTTTTTTTTTTTTTCCTCGAGGATCACCCCTGCCCTGAGTCTCCCCCGGCAGTTGGTGCAGGGGAGGCTCTGGTCGCCGCATGCCGAAACCAGCGCGGCAAAGACCTGGGGACTTGATCATGGCGCTGGAACAAGTTAAGTAACTGGGCACCCCAGCACCTTGAGCCTGTCCCCATGAGCTTACAATCTAAGGGGTCCCATGAGTTTACAATCTAAAGGGTCCTGTGATATTACAATCTATTCCATGAGTTTACAATCTAAGGGGTCACATGAGTTTACAATCTATCCCATGAGTTTACAATCTAAAGGGTGCCCTGATCTTACAATCTAAAGGGTCCCATGGGTTTACAATCTATCCCATGAGTTTACAATCTAAGGGGTCACATGAGCTTATAATCTATCCCATGAGTTTACAATCTAAGGGGTCCCATGAGCTTACAATTTAAGGGGTCGCATGATCTTACAATCTAAGGGGTCGCATGAGTTTACAATCTAAGGGTTTCTGGCCACATGAGCTTACAATCTTAGCTGGGTCCTGTTCCTGTGAGCTTGCAATCTAAGAGGGAAGAGGAACCTGCTCTAATATATAAATGCCTTTGTAATGCGCTGTCAGCTGCGCGCGCACCCATCACAGCTGCTTACTTGGCCCTCCCTCATGTGAGCTGGCCTGGGGCAATATATTCATGTGAGCTGGCCTGGGGCAATATAGTCATGTGAGCTGGCCTGGGGCAATATATTCATGTGAGCTGGGGCAATATATTCATGTGAGCTGGGGCAATATATTCATGTGAGCTGGGGCAATATATCCATGCGTGAGCTGGGGGCAATATATCCATGTGTGAGCTGGTGGCAATATATCCATGTGTGAGCTGGTGGCAATATATTCATGTGTGAGCTGGGGCAATATATTCATGTGTGAGCTGAGGGTAATATATTTATGTGTGAGCTGGGGTAATATATCCATGTGAGCTGGGGAAAATATATCCATGTGAGCTGAGGGAAATACATCCATGTGAGCTGGGGGCAATATATTCATGTGAGCTGGGCCTATATATCCATGTGAACAGGGCAAATATATCCATGTGAGCTGGGGCAAATATATCCATGTGAGCTGGGGCAAATATATCCATGTAAGCTGGGGCAAATATATCCATGTCAGCTGGGGCAAATATATCCATGTCAGCTGGGGCAATATATCCATGTGAGCTGGAGGCAAATATATCTATATGTGAGCTGGGAGGGGGGTACCCTGGGCCCGTAGTATGGAAAGGGTTTGCAGGTCTGCGTAGATGGGGTGCCACGTGTGTTCTGGCAGCATGGAAAGGGTGCACTGGGTAGCCCACACCTGGGTAACCCTACACTGCATAGCTTCAAGGGGTATGTGCTAGGAGGGGGGTACCTGGGCCCCTCATATGGAAAGGGTTTGCAGGGCTCATAAGCCACATGAGAACAGACCCTGTGCAATGTTCTGGGGAGAGTGAGTGTAATGAGCACAGCTTGCGATTAGGCGCGTCTCTGCCTGTCACTGCGGACCCAACACCAGCTCTTAGCCAAAACTGGTAGAATGCCCACCCCCCGAAACCTGTGTCTGGATCCGCCCCTGGCACAAGGGACCACAAAAATCCATTGGAGAGGCGCACCCAAAGCACCTCTCCAACAGATCGTTTTGTTTTTTTTCCCCTCGCGGATCACCCCTGCCCTGAGTCTCCCCCGGCAGCTGGTGCAGGGGAGGCTCTGGGCGCTGCATGCCGGAACCCGCGCCGCGAAGACCTGGGGACTTGATCACGGCGCTGGAATAAGTTGTACTGATGAGAGACTGGATGGCAACGAAAAAAGCTTAAGCAATTTCCCTGTTTAAAGAAAAGAGTTGAAAGTTGGGAGGAGTTACAATGGTTCCCCTTTTGTTTCAGGGTATCGCTGGGATTGGGTCTCGGGGGCAGATAACAGAAAGGGGAGGGGCAGGGGTAATAGAAAAGGGTAAGCAAAGGACAGAAGAAATCAGTCTAAACTTTGTCTTTTTCCCACCCTACCCACCCTGTTTTTAGGTTACTGCCTGTTCACCGAGTCGAAAAAGTCACGTCGTCAGACAGCAGCTTGACCACGGATAGGGGCAAATTAAGTGGTGATTCCGCCAGTCATTTCAAGACCGCCTGTGGGTTCCCATATGGAGTCATACCATGTAGCAGGAAGCCGGTTGTTGGTTTGTGCGGCCAAAGCCGGTGGATTGCTTTAGATATGGGCATGGTTAGTCGAGGTGCAGTCAGGTAATTTCACCATGTTACATGAAGCCAGCTGGTGGTTTGTGCTGCCAAAGCTGGGGGATTGTATTGACAGTTACTTCAGCTGGTGGTTTTTCTACGGCCAAAGCCGGAGGATTGTTTTTTGAGTAAAGACATGGTTAGTTGAGGTGCAGTCAGATCATTTCACCATGTTACACGAAGCCAGCTGGTGGTTTGTGCGGCCAAAACTGAGGGGATTACATGGACAGTTACCTCAGACGGGGAAATATGCGGCCCTGGCACGTGGAGAGGCGATAGAGGGGGAGGATCTGGGGGTCTGTGTGGTGGTTTGGGCGGCCAAACACAGGTGCCTCCTGGTTTGAAGATCCTCCTGGGCCTGCTATCTGCTATAAAGAGAGCAGCGTGTGGTCGCGCTAGCTTAGCCACGTGGGGCCGGCCGCTATTTCTGGGCAATGCTGGTGGTTCATTGCGGTTGCCAGTATTATCTGGCTGGATATATGGTACCAGTGTTATCTGGTGTTACCTATTCCAAGAAAGCGAGGATCGCTGATAATTCTGCCACAAAGGCAATGTTTTTTTGGCCTTGATTATAAATAAAAGACGTGACCTTTTCAAACCGCCAATACTTTTGTCATGTGTTTTATTTATGGGGAGAGGGGGGGTGGGGGGATGGTTTGGGGGGGTTGAAGGGAAGTAAAGGTACAGTTGTGTTCAAAATTATTCAACCCCCACTGAAATTGAGTGTTTTGGCCAGTTTGACATTGATTTTGATCATTCAGTCATCTTACTTACAATTAAATCAAAGAGGCACGTGTAGGTCAGACAAATATAACATAACATTTATAATGAAATAACCACAAATGTCTTTTCTGTGCTCACATCATTATCATTTTTATTCCACCCCAAGTGACATTCAATCTTAGTACTTAGTACAACATCCTTTTACAGTTATAACAGCTTTTAAACGTGAAGCATAGCTTGACACAAGTGTCTTGCAGCGATCTACGAGTATCTTCGCCCATTCGTCATGGGCAAAAGCCTTCAGTTCAGTCACATTCTTAGGCTTGCGCACTGCAACTGCTTTCTTTAAGTCCCACCAGAGGTGACAAATCTGACAAAATCTTTTCTCAGTTCCTCAGCAGTCACACGGGGACTTTTCTCCACTCTACGCTTCAGGTAGCGCACAGCAGTCGAGGTCAGCATCTTCTTTCTGCCACGACCAGGTAGCGTTTCAATAGTGCCCTTTCCCTTGAATTTGCAAATGATGCTTCCTATGGTCTCTCTTGGTATCTTTGCATCTTTGCAATCTTCTTATAGCCATTGCCCTTCCTGTGAAGAGTAATCACCTCTTCTCTTGTCTTCCTGGACCATTCTCTTGACTTCAGCATGTTTGTAACCACACCAGTAAATGTCTAGAAGGAGCTGAGTATCACAGTCATTTTAAAGCTGCCTAATTGGTGCTTATTATGCTTTATTGCTGCTCCGTGACATCCACAGGTGTTTTCAATACCTGATTGAAAACACTTGACTGAACCTCTGTTCTTCAGAGTGGTAGTCTTTAAGGGGTTGAATAATTGTGTCAATGAAGAATTCACAAAAGAAACATTTACTACTGTATTACAAAACCAATTGATGTCATTTTAGTTGCATATGGTTCTTTAAAAAGTCCTTGTAGGATTTCATTCTGAATACAATTACAAATGTACACTAAATTCCCTAAAACTCTTTACAGCATTGGGGGTTGAATAATTTTGAACACAACTGTAACTTAAGAGAAAGGTAATGGTGGAAGAGAAATTAGGGTAAAATGCTTATAGTAACTGGGCACCCCAGCACCTTGAGCCTGTCCCCATGAGCTTACAATCTAAGGGGTCCCATGAGCTTACAATCTAAAGGGTCCTGTGATCTTACAATCTATCCCTTGAGCTTACAATCTAAAGGGTGCCATGATCTTACAATCTAAAGGGTCCCATGAGTTTACAATCTATCCCATGAGTTTACAATCTAAGGGGTCCCATGAGCTTACAATTTAAGGGGTCGCATGAGCTTACAATCTAAGGGGTCGCATGAGCTTACAATCTAAGGGGTCGCATGAGCTTACAATCTAAGGGGTCCTGGCCACATGAGCTTACAATCTTAGCGGGGTCCTGTTCCCGTGAGCTTGCAATCTAAGAGGGAAGAGGAACCTGCTCTAATATATAAATGCCTTTGTAAGGCGCTGTCAGCTGCGTGCACACCCATCACAGCTGCTCACTTGGCCCTCCTGTTGCGAATGGGATGGCGCCAGACGCGTTACAAACACATTTATATATTGAGATACTCTTGGATAGGACATTGGAAAAACAAATATGTGGACTTGAATTCTGAGCTGGCAACAACACTAGACTGCCCTCCGGGCAGGCTTAACAACTAGTAATACATAAGCCAGCACGTTTCCTTTGAAAACAATTGCAGTCATGAGAAATAATAATTAAACCGCCTACAGCATGTCAATTGCCATGTAAAGAATGACAAAAAACACTCTTATAAATTCAATGCAAGCCATAAAAGTGTTGAAACAGCGAAATCTGTGTTAACCCTTCCTGCCACGGGGGGCATGCTGTCTTCATGCTGGGTGGGTCTCACAACATAGCACACCTCGGTCCCTCCCGTTATACGCTTCCTGGCCCACCTCCTTTGCAGATACGCCGTGCGCATCATTGGCTGTCGTGGCACGGCCTGAGCTCAGGCCATCTCTCTGCAGCCAATGACGCGCAAGTTGCTTCAACAATGGAGGAGGGGGCTGAGTACTTTCTGGAGAGCCATGAGGTGTCCTATGCCATCCCGTGACTTTGAGACCCACCTGCTGGTCACAATACCAATTCCGTTAAGGAATTAAAAAAATCTATCAAACATTAGGCAAAAGATAAATAGCATAGATAGATAGATAGAGAGATAGACAGACATTCTGGGGCGCAGACAACGGTGAGAGTTTGTCATTATGAATTACAATGACTACAGGAATGAAATTTACTCAGAATTTAGCGATACTAACGTCTATACTAAGCTACCTGGAAACCTTGTACCTAAGTAATCACCTTGTATCCACCATTTATTACAACAGGCTGTTGAGGCTGACATTATCTCAACGCAATTATTTGACTTTTTATATGTGACTCAGCCCAAATGCACAATATTATATACATTGCCTGAAATACATAAGAACGCGCTTCATCCACCAGTTGTTATTGGGAGTCTGTGTGAGCCAATTGGTATATGGTTGGACCAGGTTTTTAAGACACCAGTGCAAAGCAAGCATTGGATACTTAAAGGACACCCCAGAGATTAGAGACTTTAACAGATGATCCCTTGCTCGTTATGATTGATGTAAATAGCTGGGATTAAGGCAATGCGCACTGTATTAACGCCTACGCATCAGTTCCATACCCGGTTGAATTTGTGTTATCTATACTAGAAGTTGCTCTAACTTTGAACTATTTTCGGTTTGAGAATTCATACTATTTGCAATGCACTGGCAGTACATGGGGGCAGAAATGGCTCCCAAGAACACGAATGCTTTCATGTATATTTTTGAAAAACAATACATTCTTCCAGCATTTGGGGCCAAAATACAATTCTATATGTGATGTGACAGATCCTGCTACTCCGACTGTGTAGCACTATCGATGGAATCTTTCTTGCTCCGGAGACGCTAAGGAGACATGTGGATTAGCCCCCAGCCCACCCAGTCTCTTGTCGAGACACAGTGTAGGGTGAAAAGAATGGATAATTGTAATGGGAAACTGTACAGCATTTTAAACAACACAGAGTCAGATTAGCCTGCAATCCCCGCCCACATATCCTACCCTCCCAGACATCCATTGCCACAAGCTGGATGCCAGTCTGGTGTCGCTGCCCCTAGCCATAGTCCATTCTGGTGTCGCTGACACCAGTCAGGGAGGTAGTAGACATGAAGAGGGAGGTAGCAGATGTGGAGAGGGTCAGTGTAGGAGTGTGGAGCATAGGAGTGTGGAGCGTAGGAGCGGTGGCAGGGCCTTGAGTCCTGAGAGGGACACCAGTGGAGCGTAGACATGTGCATTCGTTTTAGTACTAAAACAATTTAGTCCGAATTTTGGGATAATTTAGTTTTCGTATGACTCAAGAGATACGAAACTGCTCAGTACAAAAAACGAAAGAAACTAAAATAAAATGCACTACATTTTAGTTTCAGTCCTTTTTGTGATATTACATTGATGAGTGAAGGAGACCAGCAATGAAGAGTGCAACATCGCAAAGCTACAGAAAAGGTTTTATGTGTAATCCTTACCGACCCCTACCCGAAAATCTGACAGTGATAGAGCTCCAGAATACTCACTCACAGCACAGACAGCCAGCACAGGAGAGGAAACCTTTACTTAACCCTTGCATGTCTATGAGGCAGACAAGATGATAAAAGCAGCTGGAGAAGGAAAACATTTAAATAAATCACACTGAAAGGTAATGAGAGGAGGGCTGGATAGTAAAATCCCCTTTATAACAAGCAGCGCTGGGAGAAGAGAGGGACTCTATAAAACGTGTTTTATCTTCCCTCCTGCTCTGCATAATAGGGGCTTAGGTCTGATACATTTTATATTATCCAGGAGCGCTATCCCCCTTTCTTCATCTATAATACACGTTTTATATAAAGTCCCTCTCCTCTCCCAGTGCTGCTTGTTATAAAGGTTTTTTTTACATCTGATACATTTAGTATCCAGCTCTCACAGTTACTCTGTCATTATGAGCCTTCAGTGTGATTTATTTGAATGTTTTCCCTGGATTTAAAGTGATTTTATTTATAAAAATAAATTTGAACCAGTCATCTCTTCTCTGAGCTGTCAGACCGATTTACGTTAATATTTTCCCTCTCCCCTGCTTTTATATTCCTGTCTGTCTCCCCCACAGTGATACAAAGTTTAAGTAAAAGTTCCCTCTCCTGTGCTGGATAAGCATTGCATTCCGAAGTTCTGCACCCTCCACATGCCAATGCAGTAGGTCCTACTGAGTAGGATGTTCTATACAGAGAGGGGCATTAATTAATGCAGGAGGATGTTATATACATTATACAGAGAAAAGTATAAATTGAGGAGGATGTTCTATACAGAGAGGGACATTAATTAATTCAGGAGGATGTTCTATACATTATACAGAGAGGAGCCTTTTTATTTTAGCCCTTTAAATCCAGTGGCTGTGAGCGCTGAGATCGGCTGCTTGTTATATTATCTCTCAGTACAATGTATCAGGCTCAGCTGTTACAGTAACTGACTGTAACAGCGCTCAGAGTTTCAGTAAAACCAGGAAATAATATTGTTATAACCTCATATATAAAAATATTATTTACTAGTTTTACTGAAACTCTGAGCGCTGTGATGAGCAGCAGTCAGTTACTGTAACAGCTTTGCCTGACACATTGTGCTGAAAGTGAGAGATACTGTAACAAGCAGCGATCTCAGCCCTCTGAGGAGCCACTACAATAGTAATTGTATCCACTGGTTTTCGGATGAATGAAATTAATTAGTTTTCATACTAAAGAACTGAAAACGAATTTCTTTAGTAACTAAATAAATTGCATTTTAGGACTAATCCATTAGTTCAAAACGAAATTTTGTGCTGTGCACATGTCTAGTGGAGCGGGGGTGAGGCGTAGGACTCAGAGTAAGGGGAGTGTGGATGCCAGGCCAGGCCAATCTAGCCAAGGGACAGGTGTGGCGCAAGGGACAGGACAGAGGACAGGCGCACTCCAGGACACAGGTGTCCCAAAGGGCCTCAGGTGCAAGGATCCGAGAGGAGTGCTACACTTTCGAGGAAAAGCCTGTCCTGATATGGGAATATATGGCAAGGGCACATCGGATGGACGATTCATCCCTCTCTGGACACCGGTTTCAAAGGCTGTGGAGGGAGATATGTGGAGCTGTGTGTGCGTTGGAGAAGAACCATACAATGGAGTCCATTAAACACCGCTACCAGGATTGCAAGCAGGAGCTGAAGGTAAACCTGGCCAGTGAACGTCGTGAGGCAATGCGAACTGGTGGTGGATCGCCGCGCAGAGTCGTCTATACAGAGTGGGAGGAGATTCTGAAGGAACAGGTCACTGCAGCCAGTGTGGCAGGATTCCCAGGCATCCAAACACCAGCAGAGCAACCACCGACTGAGCGTGAGTATTGCTTTCATTTTGAGTATACAATGTGATTATTGTAATTTCAGCTAATTTGTAAAGCCATATATTGTATGCAGATGTTTTGACTACATATCCTATGATGCCCTGTCACCCATTCGCTACATAGTGCATCATGTGATGTGTAGTGCAAAAATATTAGAACGTGCCAGGATGCAGGATAATCAGAAAGAGTCAATAATGTAAAGATAGATTTCTGGTTTTGTTCATTTACAGGGGGGAAATGCAAGAACAGAGTAGATATGACTGTGGTTTAATACGAGGTCGGAGATGTTGAGCCAATACAGGGTTAAATGTGCACTTCTTTACAGGAGGCCTTTGCTATAGTATTGCATGTTGTCATTGATGCGTGTGTCTCAAAGTAAGGATTTACTGAAATGGTGGCACATGCATATGTATTGTTTAGACAGAAAACACTTAGGTAAGTGTAGAGGGAATGCTCCTGATAGATGAATTATAGACTTATCTTAATATCCCAAGATGATTCTCTATATATTCTCTTCAATGGTTTTGTTTTAAACCTATAATGAAACCAATAAAAAATAATCGCGCAGCATAAAGTACATGGGAAAAAAAATCCCTATTGTATCAGTAGATGTATACACTCACAAAGATGGAGCCTATATTGGCTCAGGATGGAACGCCTCTGGATCTCTATGGGGGATCCTGCCTGTCTCCACACGGTGGTAGTATACCAGAGATGATGGAAATATCTCAAAAGAATGGAGAATATATATATAGTGCGTTATCCTTATGCATATATATATAAGAAAAGCACTTGGTGTAAACTCACATGGTTCAGAGCCTCCTTATGGGGTGGCTCGGTAATTAAGCCTCTGGACCTCTTATATAAGAGGGCTTCCTTCCTCACTCAGTTGGATGTGGTAGAAGAAGTCAGTTCAGGAGAAGATGTTCCAAATAAAAGTCCATATTTATTTAAACATATAAAATAATAAAAATGATAAAATTCAAGTCAAACCTGAGACGCATTTCACTTGCAAACTGCAAGCATCCTCAGTCAGGAACATTCTGTGAGGCGAGATCTGGCTGGTCATGTGACTGCCGGCATCTGGCTCAATGGAGTCCTATGGACTCCATCGAGTGGATGCTCAGGCTGCGCTCAGCGCTGCCACGAGCATCCCGGGGCATAGCACCCGCTACCAATGCAGGCAGCATTTTTTGCGCCTGCATTGTAATCCCCTGTTAAAATGGGGGCGGTAGGGGGAAAACTGCGGGCGCAGTTTTTTCTCCCTACCGCCCCCGTTTTAATGCAGGGATTTTAATTTAGCCCTAACAGGGGCACCCAGCAGCCAACACTGAGCATGCCCTCCGTTTTCCCTGTAGGATGCGGAGGACATGCTAAGATCGTCTTTGAAGTCCTATGGCTCAGCGTGTTCTGGCAGCAATCACATGCTTCATCTACAGTGGGCTGAAGATGTCAGCCCTGCCTGTGGGGCCTCCCTTCGCCCACTGATGTCATCACTCGAGGGTGCGATGATGTAAAAAAAATTGACTCCCCCCCCCACCCATAGTGATAAGTCATTTGAGGTATCATTGGAAAGGCCAGAGTCTGGATTCTAGGCAAGAATGACTAGAAAACATGTAAAAATAAAAAGAGTAAATAAATATATGTATATATTTTTTCTTCTAGAGCAGGACAATTATTCACTTGTCAGTAATAAAGTGAATAATATTGCTGTAGTAACTCACCTTCTCACATCCCACACAGCAGCAAATGTGGAAACGATGATGCAATGCGTTATTACATATTGTGTCCTCAAAAATGTAAGCCACCTGTGACGAAACGGCTGCTGCAATGTTTATTTGCATTTTTTTTTCTTTACAGTTTATGGTCTCTGTGTATAGTGTAGAGTGTTGTGTGATGGGCTATGCTGTTGTCAAAGTGTGTGTGTCTGTATGTTACAGTTATGAGTTGTTATATTTTGCACTCACAAAACAATAGGAGAGGACCCTGCTCCAGAGCTTGCAATCTAACCTTTTGTCTGCTTCCACCCCCCCCCCCGTAAGTAATGGATTCCTTTGTCTTCACATGCTCCTATCAACTCACACCTTCCCCCAGCAACAAGTCAATCACATGATTGTTATCTGACTCCAGCCATTGTTTCACGGCTGGGAGTGTTTCCATTGTTTCGGTACCTGAAAACCTGTAAATAAACATAGAAACATAGAAAAATGTCGGCAGATAAGAACCTTTCGGCCCATCTAGTCTGCCCAATTACATGGATACTTTACCTGGATTTATCTTTTGTTTAGGATAGCCTTATGCCTATCCCATGCCTGCTTAAATTCAATTACTGTTTTGGCCTCTACCACTTCAACTGGAAGGCTGTTCCATGTACCCACCACCCTCTCAGTAAAATAATGCTTCCTGATGTTACTTTTAAACCTTTGCCCCTCTAATCTAAGACTATGTCCTCTTGTTTTGCTACTTTGTTTCCTTTTAAATATACTCCTTTCCTCTACCTTGTGGATTCCCTTTACTTATTTAAATGTTTCTATCATATCTCCTCTGTCTCGTCTTTTTTCCAAGCTGTACATGTTAAGATCATTAAGCCTTTCCGGGTAACTTTTGTCCTTCAAGTCATACACCATTTTAGTAGCCCTTCTCTGAACTCTCTCTAAGATGTCTATATGCTTCTGGAGATACGGTCTCCAGTACTGCACACAGTACTCCAAGTGAGGTCTCACTAGTGCTCTGTACAGTGGCATGAGCACTTCCCTTTTCCTACTGCTAACACCTCTCCCTACACAACCAAGCATTCTGCTAGCATTTCCTGCTGCTCTATTATATTGACTCTATTACAGCATTCTACATTTGGTGTTCCATCTGCAAAGACTCTCACAGTTTAAGTGTCGGCTATTCTGTGTGTTCGTACGATCACCTCCTAATTTCAGCGGAAAGGGGCCCCTGGGGTACCAGGATTCGTAACACCACCACACCACTGTGAGGAAAGGCAGAGATACTTTGGATTCCTGTATCTCCATTATCAAAACCCCACAAGTTCAAGACAGATGTCCTTAAAAATGCAAAGATCCGATGTGATTTCTCAAAAAAATGCATGGATCCGGTAGGATCCGGTGTTTTTTTAATGAAAAAGTGCACGGATCCACTGGATTCCAGCAATTTTTTGGGGGAAAAGTTGTGGATCCTAAAGGATAAATATTGTGTTTTATTGAAATATGCAAAGATCCGATCTGATTTCTCAAAAAAATGCGTGGATCCGGTGTTTTGTTTAATGAAAAAGTCCACAGATCCAATAGATTCCAGCCATTTTTTGGGGGAAAAGTTGTGGACCCTAAAGGATAAATATTGTGTTTTATTGAAATATGCAAAGATTTGATGTGATTTCTCAAAAAAATGCATGGATCTGGCAGGATCCGGCGTTTTGTGATGAAAAGAGCATTGATCCGGCTTTTACCCAGACCCTGCCAATGGCACACATCTCACTGATGGAGTGCCATGTCGCAGGCAGTGAGACGTCCTAATCACTTACAGGGTTATTCAGAGAGTGGTGAAAAGTAGGAGAATGACTGGAGAATGGAAAATTCTAGATCAAAATAGCCAAACCAGAAAAATTCTCCCATTCATCTCACTTTCCAAATCGGCTATATTGACCTAGATTTATCCATTCTCCAGTCATTCTCCTGCTTTTCACCTCTCTCTGAATAACCCTGTTAATATCTGAAGGTCAACAATAGTGATGCATACAATGTCTTCAAATAGAAACCTAGTCAAGTTCCTCATCATTGGAAAGGATTATAAACTGCACGTAGATTCTAATCTAAAACCACAAACTAGTAATGCATATTGTGTGTTTACATTTAATTGTGTAGTGTTTAATGTAATTGCATGTGGGTCTCACCAAGAATAGCACAATGCATAATCAATACTGAATTCATCAGAGATTATGGCTTTAATTTGGATGGGGGGCATTCTTAGGGGGAACATGTCCCGATTTCTAAAGGGCCAACATTGATTCATTCATGCTGATGCGCAGGTCAAGTTAAATGCTGCCCTGCAGCATGTATAATCCAAACACTGCAGGCACAAAATCCAAAAGCAAACAGCGGTGACCTGGCCTTATTGTACAGCATCAGTGACATAAGGGTGGCTCACGTGTGCAGACCCTTGTATACTCAAGTGCATCGCATGGGTGTGACACGCTGCAAGGTGTCATGTACGATGCACTGCACATCAGCATGAGTCACACTACATTCAGGTGTGAATCTGCAGATCTCTTATAGCTGTGCTTGACATCTTTAAAAAGCCTGCAAGTAGAGACGATTTATATTTATTTGCATCTAATCATATGCTGGCACCTGTGTCTGACACTTCATCGTTTTGCTATAAATTGAAAATACATCCTACTGTGTATTGAGCATTGCACTCATGTTATCCTGTCCTCTCTTCAAAGATGCACCACCTGTCACACAGTCCGCCCCACGAACCTCATCACCTGTCTCCCTCCAGGTTGAACGCTATTTAAGTGAACATTCTTTGTCTGATTTCCTGGGGGAGGAAGACGTGTACGGGCTACTAGACATCTCACCACCAGCATCTTCCCTAGCACCACCAGTAGATGCACCCTCACCAGACCCACCATCGCCTTTGTATCAATGGAAAACACGGCCCCTATGCCAACGACTCCCGCATGCTGCGGGTCATCCGCAACCCCGGCAGCAGCCACAACGTCAGCAGCCACAACGTCAGCAGCCGTCGGAACCCAGGCCTGGGAATGAACCATCCCTCCCATCAGCTTTACGACACCATCCAGCATCTCAGCGAGACGTGAGGGTAGGCAACAGGAAGACATGATTGTGGGGGAGAGGCTGAATGCCATACAGAGGGAGCAGCATTCTATGCGCCGGGAGCTCCAGAGGGGGATCTGAATGATGGCCACCCACATGCGGCTAATTCAGGGGGATATCTCAGCAGGCCTCAACCGTCTGGAGAACATTTTGGAGGTGCTGGTGGAGCAGCACCGCTCAAGCCTGACAATACCACTACTACCGACACAACCACCCTCTCCAGTCCAACCACAGCCACCTCAGCCAGCACCAGAGCCACTAGAACCAGCAGCACCACAGCCACCTCAGCCAGCACCAACTTCTGCCCCTAGACGCAGTAGCTGTGTGTCAGCCAGTCAGACCAGTACCTTATCGTCGCAAAAGTCCTCGAGAGTGCAATCTCTGCCTTGGTCCAAGAAAGCCAAGAGGAAGTGATGGATCAAAATATTTCTTTTTTAATTTTACATACATATAGTTCATGTTGTTATTTTAGGGTTTAAGTTTATCGTTATGGCGTTTTAAGTAATGCATCTCTGAATACAAACCGATGTATGTTGCTTTTCCACGTACTACACTTCCTCTGATGCCTCTTTTTTTTTACTATCCTATTTTTGGGATATTGCACCTGAGGTTTACCTTACAGCTCCTATTTTCAGACAACTGTGTCCCTATTCATGTTTGCACAATGTTATATGACCAAGGTGACAATCTTTACATATTGTATCACTTTCTATACTGCAATATGCCACAACATACTCCGACGTAGAATATATCCAACTATGACATGATACACACAACATACATGTTGTATAGCGCACACGTATCCTCTATGAGGTGCCCATTGTTGCTTGTCGCTCGGGGCATTAATTCACACCCACACATTTAAGTTCATTCTAAAAGTGGATATTTATTACAGGCCACAGCATAATCCCATGTAAACAATAACAGTGCTGTAACAATTGTATTACACCCATATCTGTAAACATAACCATCCATTTATCTGTAAACATATCTTTAATCAGACAATATTAATCATAACCCCCAATCTTAACTCTTGAAATGTTAACCACGCCCCTTTACCCCTAGCACTGCCTCACACCCCCGCCACAAGCTCATTCACATAAACCCTTATGAATGAGCTTTCCCATCAATAAAAAACAAGGCCTGTTCAATACCCTCTCCGAAACCCAAATTTAGAATGTCCGACCCCACCCGCCCGAAGAAACCTGAAACCATCGTCCTCCTCCAGCAAGAGATGCCGTATCACCACTCCTGACAGCTGCCGTACAAAGCACGCCATCGTTCTGTTCATCCTCGACCTGGACCTTTGTATCGCCTGCACATCCCGCGCGTGTCTCCAAACGCGCCGGGGTATCATTTCCAACCAAACCACCACGATTTGTGGTAAAAGGCTCATTAGCCGTTGTAAATCCTCTTTCATTGCCCGGACACTGTGGCACTTGCCCCAAATCATTCCCCCCCCACGTGCACCACCAGCACGTGAGGCCCTGCCCTCCCCTGTAGAGCTTGTTCCACCAAGGGCAAAAATCCTGCCCACCGGAGGCCGCGCACTCCGATCCACTGGAGCTGCGCCGCTTCCACCGGAAAACCCAGTTGCGGGCTGTTTTTTCTCAGGATGGCACGTCTTTCCGCCCAGTAGACAAAAGAGTGGCCAATGATCCACACCACACGGGAATGTCCTGCAAATACAAAAGCATTAGTCTCCTTCCTTCAGACTTGCTACCGCCTCCAGCGCCATGTTCGCCTTGGGAGTCACTCTCCCCCATTTCTTAATTTTTTTTATTTAAATTTATTCCTCCCTGCACGCCCCCTTTTGTTACGTTCTCCTCCCAAATCCCCCTGTCACTACAGTAATTGCGGTCGTACGTATTTCCTGTAGCACGTTGATTCCCACCGGCCCAACCTCTGTATGGCCCTCGTGCCCAGTCCGAGACACGAGGCTTCCGTTGCCGCCCCTATCCGAAAGGAATGCGACCCAAACACTTTTGGATCCCTACCCAATGCCCTCAGTCCCCTTTTAAAGATCGCTATAAACTGGTATCGTGACAAAGCAGAACCATCATGATGGCACAAAAAAGCGCAGCCCTGTTCATGGCGTAACGCCAAAAAGGCCTGCACATTCCCCACCGGACAAATGACGTCATCCTGCGCCCTCTTACCAACTCCAGCCTGGTCTGTTTTCGATCTTGCGATCCATATTACCACACAGTCGCCTTCCAGCCGCACGTCATCTGCTTGCAGCCCGCCCTCGCCCAGTCTCGACGCACTGACCAATTCCCCTACTCGCAGGGCGCCAAAGAACGCCAAGGACATTGCTGCCCTTAGCAATGCGACTTCGTATCCGTCTGAACAGAAGTCCCCCACAAAACCCCACAAACCCCTCATTAACTGCACAGACACCGGCCTTCTGGCGTCCCGCCTCTTCCTGTTCCGTTGGTATCCTTTTACCGCCTACCGTACCGCAAAGTCCCTCGTCAAATCTGGCAATGCGCGCAACTTAAAGAAAAAGGATAAGGCCGACAAGGCATGTTGCACCACCGCCGCCGATGCGCCGGCTGCGCATTTGGCCGCCACAAAGGCCCGTAACCGTGCCAAAGAATCCTCCTCCTCCCCCCACCATCGTTCCCATTCCGTCCATACCCGTGAATATGACGCCCAGGTTGACGGCGCCAGCGACTCCCTCACCCAGAAGCCAAACTCTCTGTCCCAATGTTCCACAGGGATGACAGAACATCCTGACCCACCAGATCCGCTCCGGGTACCCACTGCAAGCGAGACAAGGAGTCAGCCACCGAGTTAAGATGGCCTGGGACATGTCTGGCTCTGCAACTAATATTGAATTCCAGACTGCGCAGCGCAAAACGCTTCAGCAGCCCCACCACTGGGGGGGACTTCGATGTCAAGGAGTTGACGGCTGACACCACTGCCATGTTGTCTGACCAGAACAAAACCCTCCGACCCGTAAGCCGCTCACCCCACAATTCCATGGAGACCAGCAAGGGAAAAAATTCCAGGAATGACAAGTTCCGAAGAAGCGGTGTGCCGTCCCATTCTCCCGGCCAACGCGATGCGCACCACTGACCCCCAACCGACCCAGAAGCATCTGTAAAGAGCTCCAATTCTTCTGCCAAAATTTCTGCCGTCGGGAAACAAGCCCTCCCATTAAAACCCACTAGAAAAGATTGCCACACTCGCAGGTCTTCTTTCATGGCCTTGGTGATCCTCACAAAATGATGCCCCTCCTTCACTCCCGCTGTCGCTTGAGCTAGCCCCCTCAAAAAGACCCTGCCCACCCTGATAATCCTGCATGCAAAGTTGAGTCGTCCCAAAAGGGACTGGAGCTCCCTCAGCCGCATCTTCCTAGCCTCTAATGCCTTTTCCACCTGCTGTAGTGCATCCACCACTTTATCTGCTGGTAGTCGACATTCCCCTGCCACGAATCGATCTCAATGCGAGGAAGACCATGGTCGTATCTGGACCCACCGTCTTATTCGGCGCCAACGGGACCCCAAACGCTCGTGCCATTCATTGGAAGGAGCGCAGCAAGTAACCACACTCCCTCGTGTCCCCTCGCCCCACACAGAGAAAATCATCAAGATAATGGACTAACCTTCGTGAGCCGGCCACCCTCTTCACCACCCATTCTAAGAAGGTGCTGAAGCGTTCGAAGAACACGCAGGAAATAGCACAACCCATTGGCAGACAGAGGTCAACATAAAAAGCTCCTTCGAAATGGCAGCCCAGCAGGTGCTGACAGTCCGGGTGAATTGGCAGAAGCCGAAAGGCCGACTCAATGTCGACCTTCGCCATCATTGCTCCCGCGCCGGCTGACTGTTCCACCTGGATTGCAGCGTCGAAGGAAGTGTACGACACTGAGGACAAGTCAGGAGAGATGTCATCATTCACTGAGGCCCCTTTTGGGTATGACAAATGATGGATGAGCCTAAAGGCTCCTGGTGTACGTTTCGGGACTACGCCCAAAGGCGAGATGCGGAGACCCTCCAAGGGAGGATCCGTGAATGGACCTGCCATCCGTCCCGCTTGAACTCCTTTCTTCACCTTAGCCCGTACAATATCAGGGTAATCTGCCACGGACCTCAAGTTCTTCAGTTCCCCCCCTCCCGTTCCTGAAAAGGGATTCGGAAACCGCACATAAACCCTTCCCTCAGGAACTGGGCATCACCCCCCATTTAGCGTATAAGTTTAGCCACGGCTCCATCGCGCCTAACTTCACTGGCGTGATTCCCATCCCCAACCCCGGCTGCCGCGCTCCTGGCCTTCTTAATGCATCTGGCTTGCGCGTGTCCCCCTCCACACCCTGCGCATTCGTGCCTAAACTTGCAAGTGTTGCCAAACCTGCAGCTTCCCTCATTGAACTGCCAGCAGGCGCCGCGCTTTAGACCTGCCGGTGAAATCCTGGTAGAGGTTCCCCCGGCTCCCCCTTGAAAGGGTGCTGGGCACTGTGGAATCATGAGCCGCATCCAAAGTGTGATTTCAATCTGGTCCCACCGCATGCCCGGATGTGTCGCCATGCGCTGACGAAACTGTTCGTCATAGTGCCACCAGGCCCATCCCCCATATTTCCTACACGCATCCCAAATGCAGTCAATGTAGCAAAACAGGGAGGAGCACAATTGTGCCGTGCGCTCCCCCATTACACTCGCCAGAATGCAAAAGGCCCTGATCCAGTTCCCAAATGATCTAGGAACCGTCTGAAAGTGCTTCCTGCGCTCGTCTTCCTCCTTCTTGCCCTCAGTCTTCGCCCCATCCCTAGCCCCGTGCACCTCGTCTAACGGAAGTAAGGAGAATAACTCCACGTACTCCCCACGCCAAATGTGTTCCTTCACCTCCTGCTTTAAATGCATGCCCAATGGGCCCGCTAAGGAAAGGTAAGCGCTGCCCTTTGCGGTTTCTGGGACCCCTCCCCAGAGTCTCCGAGACCTATCCCCGTGCCCTCCTTCTCGAGCCCCCCCCTTGTGGGGCCACCTGGCCTCCCTGCTAACCCTTCACATTCCTTCTCTCCACCCCATACTTGCCCAACATCGTTGTCCTTCGCCCCCTTTTTCCCCGTACTTGCCCATGTAGCCAATAACTCCTGTAATCCTGCTATCAGTGCCCCATCCTGCCCCCCCAGATTTTCCCAAGCACTCACCGCTGCTTTCCAATGCCCTTGAAGCCGTTGGCGTCTCGTAAATCCTACCCCGGCGGGGGCCTACTCCATCTGTGCCTCTGCTTGCTCCTGTGTCGGCGCTCCTTGTTGAAAGTAGTTCCTGCACCCCAGCTCCTCGTTGTCCTGTTGTCTCAGCCTGCCTGAAACACCTGGGATACACTGTGTTGTGAATCGCCCCCGCCCCCCTTGAGACACGGATCCACCCCTTCTCCCCTGTTTATTAATGGGACCCCCCCCTCGCGCGCCCCGTGGTACGCCTCACCTTCCCCGTTCTATCGTCCCCATTCTGTGAATGTTCCAAGAATCTGCGTGAATCGCGCTGCTCTCCTGCCCCCTGCAGCCCCCAGCCGTCTGGCTCAGGGGTATCTCTTCCTCCATCCACGTCCATATCCCCCCCTTCCTCCCCCAGGGATTCATCAGAGTCTGAATATTGAGCCACCAACGAACCCCTGGGGCCCCCCAACTCCATGTCGCTACCTTCCCGACCCCTTTGGGGGTCCATCTCACCCTCACTCACTGGCCTGCCCTCCCCCCCTTACTGCTGCCCACTCCAGGTCCAAGCCCCCCATGGTTCCCGCGTGGGATGGAACGGCTATGTCTCCTCCAAGACCTGAGTCCTGCGTAACCCCAACTCCACTGTCCCCTGCTCCAGCCCTACCAGCCCCCTCCCTCCCCGTGATCCCATGGAAGTCCCCCTAGGCTTCGCCCCCGACCTGGGTGCCCCTGAGCATATGCTGGCCCGTCTGCGCTTGCCGCGTCTCTCTGGGCCCTCCACCATTTCGTCGTATAAACCTGCTGGTGGTCTGGTCTTCCTCGTGGGTCTGCGAGGCTACCCCAATACCCTCCCCCCCCGACGTAGCCTGAGTCATCGTCTCCCTAGCCCAAGCTATCCCCCTAAGCGACACCGACCTCCTAAACTCCGCCATCAGCTGCTCCACTTCCACCGAGTCAGACATACTCACCCCTGCCAGCTGCCCCACTGCCCTCTGGAAACGCTCTGGTCTTCCGCAGCTGCTTTGCCTGGTCTCCTCGTCTCCCGCAGCACCAGGTCCACGTGTGTGCTGTCTGTCCGCTCACCTGCTCCGCCGTGCAGTCGCTTCCTCTCTGTCGCCCACAACGGATCGTGCACTTTTCTTTTTATTGCTTGCTGTTCGCTGATGCTTGTCTGTTCCTCCGTGCAGCAGGTCAATTGCCGTCAGGAAACGCACATTTCTTTTCTTTTTTTTTTAAATTCGGCGCTCTGATCACGTGGCCCAGCTCAGCTTCTTCTCCTGCTCCTGGCCACCAAGTGAAAGCTCTGGCCCCCTCAGTCCAGCTTAAATGCCCTACCTGCCAACCCCTCCCCCCGATCCCCCCCGCGGCCAGATCCTTTGTTTGGTTCCCGCTGCAGGGTTAACCCATTCCGAGCCAGCAGCTTCCCAGGGCCCTCAAGGCTCTTACGCCTAATTGCTCCAGGCCGTCATTATGTGATGTATATGTAGCGCTGCTTTAAGATGGTGCTTGCAGCATTTACTTATTATGACCACCAGGGGGAGACAGAGGCATAATGGACTATGCTGGACATAAACGGGACTACAATTTCCATCATGCTTTGCGTGAGGACAGGAAGTGGGTGGGAGGAAGAGGAAAGACATCAGCAGCCTCGGGCGCAGGAGAGGCAGAGTGAGCCGAGCGGCGAAAGGTGGAGGACGCACGTGACACTGCCAGGGATCGTGACCAGGCTGGAGCGCAGGCGCTGCCTCGCTGGTGCTGGAGATCGGGACAGTGACCTTGCAGATACCTACGCACCGCTGCGAGTTCTGAGTATAATCTGGTTCCGACTGGACCCCGAGTTAGGAGACCGCGATGATCCATTGGGAGTGCAGGCGGTAGACCGTTGTACGCAGTGTGGAGATCGAACAAGCAGGGAGCAGATCCGGTGGCACAGAGTCCCAGTAAACAGCGGAGAGAAATCCTTGATCGGGTCCTGAACAGATTACCTATCGGATGGGTGAGAGGCCTCCCAAGCCGCAGTTCCAAAATAAAGAAACGCACGCTGCAGCATTGTTTAATTCCACACGGCCTCAACTTGACTAGTCGAAGATTTGTTTGTTTCATTCACTGGCCAGTTGAATACAGTACCCGGGTACCTGAGACCATACACATACACAATTTTGGCTGGGGTCAGACCAGCGCACTTTTAACGTGCGTTCTGGCGCACTTAATTACGGCCGCAGTAGCAGCAAATGACGGGCAATGACGGCCAATATACAAAGTACGGCTGCACAAAAGTCCAGCTGTGCAACGCAAGTGGAATTTGAATGCATTATTTCGGGAATGCAGAACCGCTAGTACTGACGTACAGAGGGCGCTGCGTCAACTAGCGGCGTGTGTGCGTGATTAGGAGACGTCAGACGCTGCTCATGTCGTCCAACATAACATCCAGACACCCAAAGTTTCCTGATTTGGATCCGTAAAAATCACGCACAAAAATTGCGCATCGTATGACCGTTTTCGCGCATTCCGTGAAAAAATACGTCAATGCATTCGGACGCACTTTTTGACGTTCGCGTATAAAAATGCTTTGGTTTGACCCTAGCCTTAGAGCTATCATTCACGGAACTTACACTCCAGAACTGAGGGGGTTAATCCTTTTCTTTTGCCGCCGCGTGTTTTTCCTGTCGTTCATATACCGTATCTACATTATATATGCTGCTTTATTGGGATCAGTAAAGTATATAATCTATAAAATCCACAACAGTGCTGGTGTATATTTATTCCCTAGTGTGGTGAGACTAACCCGAGGTTAATTCAGTGGCTCCTCCGGGAGTGAGCGCTACATATATTTTTACAGAGTTTTACATGTGTCTCATCCACATTACCACATCCTTGCAATGGTAGCACCAGTATCCATCTGTAACGGGTGGGGTATCGCCCACCAAGGAGTAGTAGAGTTGAGATCCTTAAGGGCTGAGAAATCTTTTTGACGTTTAAACACTGATTAAATCTCACAGAATCAGACACTTGTGGCAACAAGGTAGAACGGTAAAATGAGTCGCTACTAAGCACTAAAGGTAAAGCACAGATCACTCAGACAGTTGGTGAATTGCGCGGACTGCAGGGCAGTCAGGAAATAGGTTGCTTTAACGTTTGCTGATAATCGGGGGCAGGTCAGCGGTACCATAAAATGGTAAGAGCCGACACATACACTTCGGGGTCTGTTGTACAAACAAGAACGAGTATTGTTGCTGCCTGGTAAGCGCACACTGACAATCAGCATTAAATAAGTAGGACTTTGTAATTGCGGATTGAAACAATAGATGTGGCTGGCGAACGTGAATCCTTGGTTGGGTATAGGCACTTAGGGTGGCCACGGACAAGATCCACTGATGAGAAGGAACACTTCCCCAGTAGCGTGTAAACACCCCAGCGGCAAGCATGAGGTTAAACCACCAAAACACCTCACAGGCAATCGGAATCAATCAGCAGACAATAGTCAGAAATCAGGCCGTGTCAAATAACAGGAGCAGGGATCGTATACAAAAAACGGGTTGGCAACAGAAAAGCAATATCAATCAAAAGGCAGCGATGCGAGAACCAGACTCCACGACAGGGCGACGAGGCAACTCCTCGCGCCCTGTTTTAAACCCAGCGGCTCCTCGTCACCATGCTGGGCCCCGCCCCCTCGGACGCCGCTTGGCCATTCCCCAGTGCTGGCAGCCGGCCAGCACCTGGCACAGGACCTTGCCCAGACCCCCAAGGCAGCGCAGCGGGGGCTGAGAACATGACAGAACCCCTCCTGACGGTCGAACTCAGAATGACCACCAGGCGCAGAAGGATGGGCCACATGAAATTGGCAAACCAAACGAGGCGCATTGACTTCGCAGGCAGGAAGCCAAGAATGATTCTCAGGCCCATAATCCAGGGACTGAAAGACCACACAAGACCTCAGATGGCATGGACTTCGTACTCCTCCTCACCCTGTGACTGGATAGACGGAAGTGGAGCAGCGACTCTGGTGTACCTATTGCAGGTAAGGGGTTTCAAGAGGCTTACATGAAAAACATTGTGGATACGTAGATATGGGGGTAAAGCCAAAGCATAAGAGACAGGGTTAATGCGTTTTAGCAGCTTGTAAGGACCAATAAACTTGGGAGCCATCTTCATGGATGGCACCAACAGTTTGATGTTTCGGGTTGACAACCACACCTTGTCCCCAACCGTATACACCGGTGCAGGACCTCTGCGTCTGTCAGCTTTTATTTTTTGTTTTTGTATATTGGCCTCCATGATTTCCTTAACCCTCTCCCATGTCTCTTTCAGATTATTCAGATGCTCATCCAAGGCTGGCATTGCAGTAACTTGGAATACGGAGGGAAGCCTGGGAGGATCATAACCATAAACTGTATGGAACGGTGAGTGACCCGTGGTTTCGCTCACTTAGTTGTTTAGTGCAACCTCTGCCCAGGGTAACAGGTCTGCCCAGTCACTTTGCTTCTCTGAGACAAAACAATGCAAATATTGTTCAACATTCTGGTTGGTTCTCTCTGCGGCCCCATTTGTCTGTGGGTGATAAGCCGAGGAGAAACTCAGCTTGGTTGTCAAAATACCCTCCCCAGAATTGAGACAAGAATTGGGTTCCTCTGTCGGATACAATTCCCAAGGGAACCCCATGAAGTCTCACTATATTTTGCACAAATACTGGTACCAGCTCAATAGCTGTAGGAAGCTTGACCAGAGGCACGAAGTGCACCATCTTCGAGAATCTGTCTCCCACTGTAAGGATCACCGTATGACCCTGAGACACAGGTAGATCTGTAATGAAGTCTATAGAGAGGTGGGACCATGGTTTCTCAGGCACAGGCAACAGCTGTAATAGACCTATAGGTAAGGACCGGGGATTTTTGCTTCTACAGCACACTTCACATGTGGCTATGTAGTCCTTAATATCCCTATGCATACCTGCCCACCAAAACTGTTTTTCTATTGAGGCTAGAGTCTTATTTATCCCCATATGCCCATAAGGCTTGTCATCATTTGTGTTCTCTCCTCCTCAGGTACAAAGACCTTACCAGGAGGTTTCTCAAGAGGAGCAACACCTTTAACAGCTTGAATTCTCTCCAACAACGGAGACGACACAGTCAGAACTGTTGTACCCAATATCCTTGCGTGAGGAATGATGGGACTGTGGTCGAATGTATGCTGTTCATAAGACTCATATTGCCTGGGCAAGGCATCAGCCTTCTTGTTTTTTGACCCAGGACGGTATGTCAACAGAAAATTGAAACTGCACAGGAACAAGGCCACCGGGCCTGTCTAGAATTCAAACGTTTTGCGTCTCCCATGTAAATAAGATTCTTATGATCTGTTATTATTATCACGGGATCTTTCGTACCTTCTAGCAAATAGCGGCATTCCTTGAGGGCTGCTATGACTGCTAGTAACTCTCTGTTTCCTATGTCATAAATTCTCTCTGCAGGTGTCATTTTCCTGGAGAAAAACCCACAAGGATGTACAGGTCCCTCAGGACTCTCTTTGAGAAAGAACTGCACCAATTCCTATCTCGGATGCATCAACCTTCAGTTGAAATGGCAGGCCTGGCTCTGGATGCCGTAGGATAGGTGCCGTGACAAATGCCTGCTTGAGTGACTCGATTGCCTGCAGGGCTTGGTCGCTCCAGACTAGGGATGAGCCGAACACCCCCCGAGTTCGGTTCGGGCCCGAACCCGAACTTCCCAAATGTTCGGTTCCGAACCCGAACTCGAACTCAATGCAAGTCAATGGGGCTGAAAATTCGGTTTTTAGAGTGCCCTCCAAGATGGCATATATGCTAGATATTTGCCATAAAAGGTGTATGGGGGTCCAGGTAGTGCCCTGGGGGACAGGAAACAAGGTCAAAAAGTTAAAAAATAACGTTTTTAAAGGGACAGTGAGTTTTCCATGAAATAAGGGTTAAAAATAAAAACGAAAAATTCCTTCAAATATCGTGCCTAGGAGGTCCCCATAACCTGCCCGTGAAGTGGTGGATTTCTAGAATGTATAGAAACACTTAAAAACAAAAAATGACGTTTCAAATGACGGTAAATGCTTTTTCTTTAATCTATCCATAAACAACTGCTTAGGGCGGCAGTCTGTATGAAAAGAGGAGACATTTTCGTACACGCAGAAAAAGTTTACGGATTTTTTTGGCTAAATTATTGTGAAACTTATGCAGGCTTTGGATGAAAGTAACAATAGGTGCTTCAAAATTGGTCCTTTAGCATCCCCAACAGTGCCGTCACACCGTAACCCCTCTGAGGATATGAATCTGATAGAGGCGTCAGTGGCAGTGCACCCAAATATTGTGCTTTTGGTGCCAGGCCTGCAAGTACTATCATACAGTAACCCCTCTGTGGTATTGTGGAAGAATGCAAGGGTGAACCTAGCGGTCCTATATTAAAAAGATATGCATCTGGTTAAGTCGTCAGTGCACCCAGATAGTGTGCCTTTGGTGCCAGGCCAGCAAGTATCATCATACAGTAACCCCTCTGTGGTATTGTGGAAGAGTGCAGGGGTGGACCATGTGGTCCTATATTGAAAAGTTTTTTATCTGGTAATGGGCGTCAGTGCACCCAGTTAGTGTGCCTTTGGAGCCAGGCCAGCAAGTATCATCATACAGTAACCCCTCTGCTATTGTGGAAGAGTGCAGGGGTGGACCATGTGGTCCTATATTGAAAAGATATGATTCTGGTCAAGGCGTCGGTGCACCCAGATATTGTGCCTTTGGTGCCAGGCTAGCAAGTATCATCATACAGTAACCCCTCTGTGGTATTGTGGAAGAGTGCAGGGTTGGACCCTGCTGTTCAAAAATTTAAATTGATATAAATCTGGCACAGGCATCAGTGCAGCCAAATATTGTGCCTTTCATGGCAGCAAGTGCATTCACACCGTAACCCTTTTGTGGTATTGTGGAAGAGTTCAGTGCTGGAGGTTTTGTGCATGCAGAAGACATCCCCGATCTATTCCGTTACGTCAGCATCAGGGGATTGATAACTGCTGATCCAGGACTGATTCATTTTTATAAATGTCAGCCGGTCTACAGACGCACTCTTTTGTCTGTGACAAA
The DNA here is from genome assembly GCA_009667805.1 of Leptobrachium leishanense. Taxonomy (NCBI): domain Eukaryota; kingdom Metazoa; phylum Chordata; class Amphibia; order Anura; family Megophryidae; genus Leptobrachium; species Leptobrachium leishanense. Next base: position 229,289,139 of record CM019066.1, on the reverse strand, counting down.
ACCTCCAGCAGCACTGAACGTCCTTTCGGAAAGCATGCTAGATGAAGGGCAACCTAGTAGCTGCATAGCATATTGGCTAAATTCTAGCCAGTGATCTAATCTCAACACCCAGTAAGCCAGTGGATCATCTGCTGGAAAGGTATCCAGGTCTGCCCTTGCCCCTAGGTAGTCCTGCACCATACGGTGAAGACGCTGGCAATGGGTGCCTACATTTGACGTCCCTGGGCGTCGAGGACTAAAAAAATGCAACAGTCAAGCGGCCCTGGCCTTCACCACTATTCCTCTGATCACCCGCAGCCTCAGAAGCACGTGTGTCAGCACTTGGTAATCTACCAGTGCCTGGAAAGGTGTTACACAAGTGTCGCTTTAGAGCGTCCAAGATTTTTCATCCTGTGCTCCCTCTGTGCGGCAGGATGAGCTCTGCAACTTCCCCTTGTATCGTGGATCAAGATGGTTGCCAACCAGTAATGATCCCTCTCCTTGATAGCACGAATCCTGGGGTCCTTTAGCAGGCTTTGCATCATTAGGGAGCCCATGCAGCGTAGGTTGGAGGCGGCATTAGCTTCCGAGTCTTCCTGGTCAATGTAGATGACCGTATCGTGCACTTCCTCCTCCCAGCCACACACTAGCCCTTGTGTTTCTGGGCACACAAAACCCTCCCTTGAGGAATCCCCACCTTCAATGCCCCCACTAGTTAAATATTCTGCCTCCTCCTCATCCTCCTCCTGATCTGATCTGAGTAGGACCCGCTGGAATGCTGTCTGCAGAAAGACTGGGGCCTTGAGAGCTAGGGAAGGCCTCCTCTTCCTCCCGCTGCTCTGCCTCTAGAGCCACATCTATAATTCCCCGCAGAGTGTGCTCCAGCAGGAACACTAAAGGAATTGTGTCACTGATGCATGCCCTGTCCCTGCTCACCATCCTCGTTGCCTCCTCAAATGGTGACAGTACAGTGCATGCATCCTTGTGCATCAGCCACTGTGGGGGGAAAAAAAACAAGTTGATCTGAACCTGTCCTTGTGCCATACTCACACAGGTACTCGTTGATGGCCCTCTGCTGCTTGTGCAGACGCTGCAGCATTGCTAATGTCGAGTTCCACCTGGTGGGCATGTCACAGATCAGACGGTTTGTGGGAAGGTGGAATTCTCTTTGAATTTCTGCCAGGCGAACGCTTGCTGGGAATGACCGTCTGAAGTGGCTGCAGACTTTTCTGGCCTGGATGGGAAGCTCTGGCAGCCTTGGGTACTTGGTTAGGAAACGCTGTACCACCAGATTTAGGACGTGTGCTAGGCATGGTACATGCGTCAATTTACCCTTGCGTAGGGCGGAGAGAAGGTTGCTGCCATTATCGCAGACGATCATTCCCAGCTCAAGCTGACGTGGTGTTAACCATCTCTGTACCTGCCCCTGCAGAGCTGACAGAATTTCTGGCCCGGTGTGGCTCCTGTCCCCTAAACAAACCAGCTCAAGCACAGTATGGCATCTTTTTGCTTGAGCCATTGCGTAGACCCTGTCAGGCGTCGGTTTAACTGCCACTTCGCCAGAGACAGAGAAGGAGGAGGAGGAGGAGGAGGAGGAGGAGAGGAGGAGGAGGAGGAGGAGGAGGAGGAGGAGGAGGAGAGGAGGAGGAGGAGGAGGAAGAAGAGGGAGAGGTGGTGGAGCAGACAGACCTCATACAAGCATCATTCTGGAGGCGTGGTGGATGAACAAGCTCTAGCACAGAGCCCTGTCTTGGATCCCTCCCAGCTGCGATCAGAGTTACCCAGTGTGCCGTGAAGGAAATGTAACGACCCTGTCCATGCTTGATGGACCACGTGTCTAAAGTCACATGCACCTTGTTGCTGACTGCCTTTCCCAATGACTGGATAACATTGTCTTCCACGTGCTGGAATGGCCTTGCGTGAAAAGTAATGGCGTTTTGGAACCTGCTACTGTGGTACAGCACATTCAGTAAATTCACGGAAGGGAGCAGAGTCCACCAGCTGGAAAGGCAGCAGCTGCAATGCGAGTAATTTTGCTAAGCTGGCATTTAGACGCTGTGCTTGGGGATGGTTGGGACTATATTTTTTCTTTCACTGCAGCAGCTGTGGCAACGTAATCTGACTGCGTAAATCTTTAGCTGCTGGGATGATGTCACATTGTGAGGAAGGAGCTGGTACATCCATTACTGTAGCATCATCCCTGTCGGTGGAGGTTGTAGGCAATGACATGGCAGGACATACAGTGGGGGTAGAGACAGATGAGGAGGAGGAGGAGGACCTACGCAAAGTTTTGCACCAACGGGATGTGTGGCAGTTGTTCATATGTCGCCTCAAGCACGTGGTACCCAATAGGCTTGTGCACCTATTTTCTTTTCGGTTCGATTCGGTTAGATTTTTCGGATGTTTAAACTTTGATTCGGCTCGTTTCGACCGATATCTGTTTCGATTCGGTTCGGCTCGACTCGTTTTTCGTGTACATTTTTTTTTCGGAATAGCGACCATTTTTCGTATTTTCGTGTCACTTTGCTCATTTTTTGTATCGACTTTTCGTGATTTCGAAAATTTTGGTTTTTTCGGAATGTCTGTTCTCCTCGTTTCAAAGCAATAAATTTCGATTTGACACTTTTCAAGTCCATTCGAAAATTCCGAAAATATTTGGTTTCGGCTCGGAAAACTTTTCGGATCTGCCATTTTCGGATCTAAAAATTTTCGGAAAATCGGCCGCATCCGAAAACACGAATCGGGAAATTTCATGAAAATTCCAAAATTCCGAAACCCGAAACGCACATCCCTAGTACCCAAGTGTCCGATATCTTTCCCACGCTTAAGCCTTATCTGACATAGATTACAAATAGCAACGCTGCGCTCTACTGCACATTTCTTAAAGAACTCCCAGACAACAGAGTTCCTGCGTGTGTTCTTTGAGACAACAGCGCTCTGCACCGGAGCAGCTCTGACATGTGATGCCTTGGACTGGCTAGTGCTATGGTTGGTCACAGAGGATGTTGTGCCTCGTGTTTGCTGTGCCTCCTCCTCCCCCTCTTCCTCACTTAATTCCTCTGTTCGATCAGGCACCCAGGTGAAGTCAGTGACCTCATCATCATTGTCATCATCACCCCCTATCTCCTCGTCACTGGAGCCAACTTGGCAGTATGCTGCAGCTGCTGGGGCAACATGAGTGCCAGTTATTTGTGTGTCATCACTGGCACCCCCTTCCTCTAGGTTGATTATACTCCCTTCCTCAACCTCAGAGATTGAATCAGAGCACTGTACTTGCTGCGCATCCTCAAGCAGCATGTCACTGTTATTGTAGTCAAACAATTCAGCTGACTCCTCCGTGTGTGATAGCGAGGCTATGGCAGGAGTAGCTGTGGACATGGAGGCTGCATTAGATGCTTTGGCAGCTGAGGTGGACTGTAAAGCACTAGAAGCCTGGCTCGCAGAGGACTCGGAGGATGAGGATGGCCTGGTTAGCCAATCCACCAAGTCCTCTGTATGTTGCTGCTGCTTAAGACGGCCAGCACCAGTTAGAAAGGACAAGCGTGCCCCTGCAGAGGATGCACCACGTCCACCACGACCAGAGGCACAGCCTCCCGACACAGGGGCTGCTTGCCCTCTTATCTGTGTCTGGGAGCGTCTGCCTGTCCTTTTTGTTCTTTCAGACATGGTGAGTGATATATAGATTAATATATACAGAACTCTGATTCAACTCTGGTATAAAGATTTAAAGAACTCTGGTATAACTCAGTGAGACACACTGATAGATCACCTCAATTCACAAATGTTGTAAAGAAATTAGTGAGCCCCAAAATAATGCGTGGTACTGGTTGTGTGACAAGACACAGGTCACCTCAATTCACAAATGTTTTAAAGAAATTAGTGAGCCCCAAAAAGATTTGCTGGCACAGTGACAAGACACAGAAGATCACCTCAATTCACAAATGTTTTAAAGAAAGTTGTAAACCCCAAAAAAACTTGCTGGCACAGTGACAAGACACACATTACCTAAATTCCCTGATATTTGGTAGAAATGAGACCCAAAAAGACTTGCTGGCACAGTGACAAGACCCAGAAAATCACCTCAATTCACAAATGTTTTAAAGAAAGTTGTAAACCCCCAAAAAACTTGCTGGCACAGTGACAAGACACACATCACCTAAATTCCCTGATATTTGGTAGAAATGAGACCCCCCCCAGTAGTGTGGCAGACCGGCAGTAACAACACACAACTATCTCCTTTGAAATCTCCTCTGAAATGCGTGCAGAATCGGCGCGTGGAAACGTTATATAGTGTGCTGCGGGACTTAGCTCTGTGAGCCCATGATTGGGCAAAATTTGCCCAATCGGGACTCTGAGCAGTGATTGGCATAGTGTTGAATCCGTCTTGCACCAGACCTGTGGTCAGGTGCAAGGCTGTAGCCAATTACGAGCTTCAGGCCAGTGGGAAAATGCATTGTGGTCTATTGTGGTCGAACATGCGGCGAACACCCGGAAATGTTCGGTGTTCGCGATCTAATCGAACAGGCTAAGTTCGGGTCGAACTCCGAACCGTCCGAACCAAACAGCTCATCCCTACTCTAGACCTGATTCTGGGCACCTTTCTTAGTCATGGCAGTGATTGGTGAGACAACAGAAGAGAAACCCTTAATGAACCTTCTATAATAATTCATAAAACCAAGGAATCTCTGGATAGCTTTTAGGCCTTGAGGTAGTGGCCATTCTTTGATGGCCGACAACTTGTTTGGGTCCATTTCAAACCCCTCAGGTGTGATAATGTATCCCAAGAAATGGCCTGAAGTTATGTCGATCGAACAGACACTTTTCTAACTTACAGTATAGTTTATTCTCCAGCAACCTTTGCAACACTGTTCGTACCTGAACATGGTGTGTCTCAACATCAGAAGAATAAATCAAGATATCATCTAAATATACGATGACGAAGACTTGCAAAAAATCCCGCAGGACATCATTTATAAAGTCTTGGAAGACTGCTGGCGCATTGCACAGGCCAAATGGCATAACCAAATACTCATAATGACCACTCCTGGTGTTAAAAGCGGTTTTCCATTCATGGTCTTGTTTGACTCTTACGAAGTTGTATGCACCACGAAGATTCAACTTGGTATATATCTTGGCACCTCTTAAACGGTCAAACAGCTCGGATATAAGTGGGATGGGATAGGCATTTCGTATAGTGATTCTGTTTAACCCCCTATAGTCAATGCAAGGTCTTAAATCCCCTTCCTTTTTTGACACGAAAAAGAATCCAGCTCCCGCAGGAGAGGAAGAACGACGAATGAACCCCTTGGCTAGGTTCTCTTTAATATACTCCTCCATGATATCGTTCTCTTTTTGTGATAAGGGATAGACATGACCCCGAGGAGGCATGGCACCTGGCAATATGTCTATAGCACAATCATACGGCCCATGTGGTGGTAGGATCTCAGATTTCCCTTTATCGAATACCTCTTTTAGATCCTTGTACCATGTGGGAACTTCTGTGGAGAGTGGAGGAGCAGTGGCTACGTTCAAACTGCCCACCACAGTACTCATACCCAGACATTTAGAACAACACTTAGACCCCCAGGATGCCAACTCTCCTATAGACCAATTGATAATCGGATTGTGCGTAGCTAACCAAGGATACCTCAACACAATGAGTACCGTGGGTGACTCTATAATTTGGAACTTGATTTTTTCCTTATGCATCACCCCAGTACAAAAAGAGACAGGCACAGTATCATGTGTACAGTGGGGTCTTAGTAGTTTCCTGCCATCGATACTTTCGATAAGGAGAGATACTTCTCTCTCCACCAGTGGCACTTGGTGGATGGCAGCGAAACCAGAGTCTATCAGTGCTTCTGTGTTTAATCAGATTTTCTCCCAGGCTATGGACACAGGCACCAGAACACAAGATCTTTTCTTTCTCTTTTTGCTAGACACGAGAGACACAGTCGTAGTACCCAGAACCCATCTCTCATGAGATTCTAGGCTTGTTCGTTTCCCGACACATTAGATCTTTTTGGTCGCTTAGGACATTGTAAACGGAAATTACCTCTGTCCGCACAATATAGGCATAGCCCCTCTCGGAGGCGATATTGTCTGTCTTCTCCTGTTATGCCAGAGCGTCCTATTATCCTAGGCTTCTGGTTCAGTGGGTACAGACCTTGGAGGAGACACAGCGTGAGCAGACCTAGGCCTAGAGCAGGCTCCCTGAGATGTTTTATGAACCTTGCTACGACCAGACCTCCTGTCACGCATCTGATCATCAAGAGCAATGCAATAATCCACCAGATCCTCTAGCTCCTCAGCAATATCATAGGTGCTGGTTCATGCATGAGACTCTCTGAAATGCCCTCGAGAAACACGGTAACACGCACATCATTTGGCCAAGACAGTTCTGCTGCAATTGTTTTAAATTCTATTGCGTATTCTGCAACTCAACGGTTGCCCTGGGATATACGCCATAATGCCCTAGCTGCTCCTGTTGCCCTTCTAGCAGGATCAAATGTGCGTCGCAAGGCAGCCATAAATTCAGCATAATTGTGTACCACAGGTTTTTGTAGCTCCCACAGGGGGGTTGCCCATAGCAGAGCTTTCTCAAATAGGTGATTAATAACGTAACCCACCTTGGCCTTATCTGTGGGACACGTACCAGGATTCAAATCAAACATAATCTGGATTTGGGTTATAAACCCTCTGCATGACCCTGAACTCCCATTAAAGCACGTAGGAGTTTTCAAACTGACATGAGCTACACCATTAGCGACCATAGAGGACACAGATACTGCTTGAGTGGACAGGCTCACCCCAGGGGAAGAAGGCAGAGAGCCCTGACTCAATTGTTTCATGACTAGACCCAAAGCCTGAGCAAATTGATCCATGCGATGATCTTGCTCTTCTTGCTTAGTCATGATGTCACCCAGCTTAGACATTAATACATATAAATTAGCCGGATCCATATCAGGCCCTGTCGTGATGTAATGGGTGGGGTATCGCCCACCAAGGAGTAGCGTAGTTGAGATCGTTAAGGGCTGAGAAATCTTTTTGACGTTTAAACACTGATTAAATCTCACAAAATCAGACACTTGTGGCAACAAGGTAGAACCATAAACTGAGTCGCTACTAAGCACTAAAGGTTTCAAAACCGATAGAGCACATACAGAGAAACACAGAACAATCAGACAGTTGGTGAATTGCGCGGACTGCAGGGCAGTCAGGAAATAGGTTGCTTTAACGTTTGCTGATAATCAGGGTCAGGTCAGCGGTACGTTAAGATGGTAAGAGCCAACACATACACTTCGGGGTCTGTTGTACAAACCAGAATGAGTATTGTTGCTGGTAAGCGCACACTGACAATCAGCATTAAATAAGTAGGACTTTGTAATCGTGGATTGAAACAATATATGTGGCTGGCAAACGTGTATCCTTGGTTGTGTATAGGCACTTAGCGTGGCCATGGACAAGACCCACCGATGAGAAGGAACACTTCCCCAGTAGCGTGTAAACACCCCAGCGGCAAGCATGAGGTTAAACTATCAAAACACCACACAGGCAATCGGAATCAATCAGCAGAGAATAGTCAGAAATCAGGCTGGGTCAAATAACAGGAGCAGGGATCGTATACAAAAACCGGGATAGTAACAGAAAAGCAATATCAATCAAAAGGCAGCGATGCGGGAATCAGACTCCACGACAGGGCGACGAGGCAACTCCTCGCGCCCTGTTTTAAACCCGGCGGCTCCTCGTTACCATGCTGGGCCCCGCCCCCTCAGACGCGCTCGGCCATTCCCCGGTGCTGGCAGCCAGCCAGCTCCTGGCAGAGGACCTTGACCAGACCCCCAAGGCAGCGCAGTGGGGGCTGAGGACATGACACCATCCCTGTGGATTTGTGCTTGAAACACAGATGTCTTCAGCAATAATGATGCACACAAAGGGGCTCTGCTGCTCCCACTTAATAGATCCTAATACTGACATCACGTTTACACAAAGCATGGGAATGCAAATTAGTGAGTGACAATGTACTTGGCAAATGACAACACGGACTCCGGGTTGGCACATGACAGTAATTGAGATCTAGCGGTCTGGAAAAGGTTATAAAGCCATTTTCAAAGCTTTGGGACTCCAGCGAACCACAGTTAGAGCCATTATCCATCTATGGTGAAAACATGGAACAGTGGTGAACCTTTCCAGGAGTGGAAGGCTGACAAAAATTACCCCAAGAGCGCAGCCCTAACTCATCCAAGAGGTCAGAAAGACCCCACAACATCCAAAGAACTGCAGGACTCACTTGCCTCAGTTAAGGTCAGTGTTCATGACTCCACCGTAAGAATGAGACTGGTTAAAAATGGCCTGCATGGCAGAATTCCAAGACGAAAATCGCTGCTGATCAAAAAGAACATAAAGGCTAGTCTCAGTTTTGCCAGAAAACATCTTGATGATCCCCAAGACTTTTGGGAAAATACTCTGTGGACTGACGAGACAAAAGTTTAACTTTTTGGAATGTGTGTGTCCCATTACATCTGGCGTAAAAGTAATAGCGCATTTCAGAAAAAGAACATCATACCAAGTGTAAAATATGGTGGTGGTAGTGTAGTGGGGCTGTTTTGCTGCTTCAGGACTTGGAAGACTTGCTGTGATAAATGGAAGCATGAATTCTGCTGTCTAGCAAAAAATCCTGTAGGATAATGTGCGGCCATCTGTTTGTGACCTCAAGCTGAGACGAAATTGGGTTCTGCAGCAGGACAATGATCCAAAACACACCAGCAAGTCCATCTCTGAACGAATGAAGAAAAACAAAATGAAGACTTTGGAGTGGCCTAGTCAAAATCCTGACCTGAATCCTATTGAGATGAGGCTTTAAAAAGACAGTTCATGCTCGAAAACCTTCCAATGTGGCTGAATTACAACAATTCTGCAAAGATGAGTGAACCAAAATTCCTCCACAGCGCTGTAACAGACTCATTTTTGCTGCTAACAGTGGCCCAACCAGTTATTAGGTTTAGGGGGCAAGCACTTTTTAACACAGCTTTATGCGGGTTTGGATTTTGTTTTCCCTTAATAATAAAAACCTTCATTTAAAAACTGCATGTTGTGTCTACTTGTGTTATCTTTGGCTAATATTTAACCCCTTCACTGCTGAGCCATTTCACCTCTGTGTGCTGACCTCATTTTTACGGTTTGCTCATCATGTTTAAACACGATTTGAAGTCACGTTTTATAATACGACCCAGACAAATTATATAAAAAAAAAATTGTGAGACTCGGCAGATTCATAATATATCATTAGTATATGTATTAGGGATGCACCGATACTAGTATCGGTGCCAATACCGGGACCTGCACGAGTACTTGGTATCTGGTATTTGTGCAGAGGCCCCCGATACCTAAACCGATACCGGAAGCCAGCGCTGGGCTGGCTTGCCGCCCGGTTTCCGTGGGGCAGTGCTAGGCACTCTGCCAGGATCCTCCGTGTGGTCTTCTTACTTGGAGCGGCTGCCGGCAAAGGGTTGTAGCGTGGCGGCTTGCCTTGGATCCACCAGATGCGATCATGGGATTGTGAAGTTCATGAGATCTCGTGAACTCTGGGATCTCGCGAGACCGTGGCTCTGCGTGGTTCCCAACGAGCGGACGGGCTACAACCTCTGCCGGCGGCCGCTCGAAGGAGGAAGATCACCCGGAGGAACCTAGCAGTGCGGGAGGGTGAGCTGGGGCAATATATATATATGTGAGCTGGGGGCAATATGATAGCTTTGGGCAATATGAGAGCTGTGGGGCAATATTTGAGCTGCGGCCAATATGAGAGCTGGGGCAATATGAGTGCTGGGGGCAATATGAGTGCTGGGGGCGATATGAGAGCTGGGGGCAATATGAGAGCTGGGGGCAAAATGTGTGAGCTGGGGGCAATATGTGAGCGGCAATATATTTGAGCTGGGGGCAATATATTTCAGCTGATGCAATATGTGTGAGCTGGGAGCAATATGTGAGCCACAATATATTTGAGCGGCGGGCAATATATGAGAACTGGGGCAGTATATGTGAGCTGGGAGCAATATGTGTGAGCGGGGGGCAATATGTGTGAGCTGCGGGCAATATATGAGAGCTGGGGGCAATATATATATGAGATATGTTCTTATTGAAAAGCGGTCACATGACATTAAATAAAAGTATCGCTACTTGGTATCGGTGAGTACCTTTAAAAAGTATCGGTACTTGTACTAGGTCTTAAAAAAATGGTATTGTGCATCCCTAATACATCTACAGCGTATAAGGTGATTGTATTCACATTTTATCATCCAAGGCTTTGTGGTTATATATTCTATGGGGTATATTTGTTAAAAAAATTAGAAGTGGGAACTCGTCACATTTTTTGGGGGGAAATTACGTGATTTTTAGCAAACTCCCCCCTAGAAAAAATTATTAGTGCAACATCATTGTTCACATTATAAATGAAATGGGAACAAAATTGCTGCATTAATAAAAATAACACACACAAAAAAGATGTTTTTAAAAAAAAAAAATAATAATATTTGTATTTATTATTTTTAGTATTATTTTTAGTATTTCTTTCTAAATTTGAACATGGTCATGTTTGGTATCATTGGAAAGGCCATGCTCTGGCAAACAAGACCCTCTAGCTGCCACCAGTCTGGAGATATGGGGGTTCAAAGAAACCCTGTATCTCCACCATAGGATTTCCTTAGGAAATCCCCGGGCAGCTAGGGGTTTCCTGGCAAACTGACATCATCGCGTCATGCACGATGATATCAGATGACAAGGGGGGACCCGGAGGTAGAGCTGCCATCTAAGATGTTGGCCCCCACCGGAACTAGGCTGCAGTCTAGCACCTCAGGGGTTAAAGACAGGCATCGCTTGAAAGGGCAGACACTGCACTTTCAGAGATGCCTGTTTTTACCTTCTCCTCCTCCCAATCGAGAGGGAGAGGGATCCGAAAGGACCCCTCCTCCCTTCAGGCGATTTCCCGGCTTCGCTGGGTGGTCGCCTGAAAATAACATCATTGTGTCCGACCCGATGACGTCATTACACCGGGAGGGGCCTTTAAAAGCAACATCTGACTTCAAGGAAGTCAGAACACTGCGGGACCCCGGAGGAGAACCGTGAGTACGGAGGGAGTTCCCGGTAAGCGGATGAAGTGTGGGGAACTTCCTCCATATACAGCGGGAGACTCCTAGGACATTCCCCACACGTCATCCGCAGTGAAGGGGTTAAAGTTGTTTGATGATCTGAAACATTAAAGTGTGACAAACGTGCAAATTTTTAAAAAAAAACAGGTAGGGGGCCAACACTTTTTCACACAACTGTAGATAATGATGAGGAAGAGGAAGAACAGCTGTTTGAGCAAATCAGGAAGGCTGCACATCTGGGTAGCACTTTAATTATTGGAGATTTTAACCACTTCGATGCGGAGGACGCGCTCAGCGCGTCCTCCGCATGGCTCCTGCTGTGCTGAGGACGCGCTGAGCGCGTCCTCACTTTGGGGTCAGCGTTCGGCCGGGTTCCGGCCGATCGCTGGCCCCCCCCGGTGCGGGCTGACATCCTCGATGTCAGCCCAGCATCCGGAACCGCCGCCTGTGAAATTAGGTGTCATCGCGGCAGCGCGATGACACCTAATTCAGGCGCCCCCCCCCGCATGTGCGGAGGAGGCGCCTGAAAGGGAGGGGGGGGTCCTTCGGACCTCTCTCCCTTCCGATCGGCGGCGTTGCGGGGGTTAACCCAGGCACCATTTGGAAGGGCACAGCCTGCCCTTCCAAATGGTACCTGGCATTAACCCCTGGGGAGCTGGATCACGAATCGGCGCTGAAAAGCGCAGGTTCGTGATCCTTTCCCGGAGCTGGCCGACATCTTGGATGTCGGCCAAGCCTCCGGGAACTCCCCCTGAGGACTGGCGTCATCGTGCATAGCACGATGACGCCAGTCCTGGAGTTAACCCCTAACTGCCACCAACGGTGGAGATAGGGAGTTCCAATGAACTCCCTATCTCCCGATCCGTGGCAGCTAGGGGTTAATGTTTGGTATTGTTGGATCGGCCAGAGCATGGCCGTTCCTACGATACCAAACTCGAATGTGAAAAAAAAAAAAAAAAAAAAAAATAAAAATATATTTAAAAAAAAATAATAAAAAAAAATATAAACACTTTTTTTGGTTTGTTAATGCAGCAATATTGTTCCCATTTCAATTATAATGTGAACAATGATGCTGCACTAACAATTTTTGTATGCGGTGCGTTTGTTAAAAATCGCGTAATTTTCCCCCAAAAAAAATGTAACGAGACCCCATCTCTAATTTTTTTAACAAGCGCACCCCATACAAAATATAACCGCAATTGCTTGCATGTTAAAATGTGGAAAAAAAACACTTTACACGCTGTAAATTATTGAAAATTCATAGTTTATTGCATTTTTTGTTATAATATACAGACAGGTCATGACGTATACATATAATAATGACATATTATTAATCTGCCGAGTCTGACGGAAAGAACGATATATAATATGTCTGGGTCATATACTAAAATAAGCCTTAAAAACACGTTTAAACATGATGAGCAAAACCGGTAAAAATGACCTCAGCACAGAGGCGGGAAAAGTCTCAGCAGCGAAAGGGTTAATTATCCAGACATTAATTGGGATAGTGGGATAGTAATTCAGCGAAGGGAATTAGGTTTCTGAACCTGTTAAATGATACCTTCATGACACAGTTCTTAGAAGCACTAACTAGAAAGGATATCTGTCTGGATCTGGTAATAGCAAACAATGCAGATCTTTTCACAAATATTCAAGTGAGGGAGCAGTTGTAAAACAGTGTCAAAAAAGCACAGTCATAGGAGGGCATGCTAAAACATATAGAGGGTTATTCAGAGAGCGTGAAAAGCAGGAGAATGACTGGAGAATGAAAACTTCTAGGTCAAAATAGCCGATTTGGAAAGTGAGATGAAAGGGAGAATTTTTCTGGTTTGGCTATTTTGACCTAGAATTTTTCATTCTCCAGTCATTCTCCTGCTTTTCACGCTCCCTGAATAACCCTGATAATTTAAAAAAGGTCAACTTTATTAGAATAAAGGAAGCTCTCAATGTCATTGACTGGCTAAAACTCTTTCATGGCAAAAACACAGAGGATACATGGAATATTTTTAAACTAACACTACCAAAGTACACATCCCAAAATATTCCACTGGGTAATAAATTTAAAAGAAACAGACTGAAACCAATGTGGCTAACTAGAAAGGTAACCAAAGAAAAGAAAAATAAAAAGAAGGCATTTGAAGCTTTTAAATCAGAGGCATCCCATAAAGCATATAAGGCAGCCAATAAAGCATGTAATAAGTGATTAGATGGGCTAAACTAGAAAATGAAAAAGAAATAGCCAAAAAGAGCAAGACAACCCCTAAAAGATTCTTTAGGTACATAAATTCTAAAAAACCCGAGTGAAAATGTAGGTTCACTAAAATCTGAGTCAGGTGTATGTGAGCTGAAGATCGAGAGATAAAGCAACAATTTTGAATGATTATTTTTCTTTGGTAGTTATCAGAGATTCCTATAACAGGAGACTTCAAATCATTGCTAAAAAATTTAGTAATAAGGCTCAGGTCAGACGAGCGCAGTGTTCACGTCCGTGTTGCCGCACATTTTAACGTCCGTGGTAGCATACAATTATGATCAATAGAGACCACACATGAAGTACGTCCGCACAGAAGTGCGGACGCACAACGGACGCGGCAAACGGACGCAAGTTAGGCAAGAACATAAATCCGCTAGAACGGACGCACAGAGTGCGCCGCGTCTTCAACGTCCACATAGCTTTGTGTGTGAGTGATGGAACGAAGTCAGACGGACTGCATTTTTGACGTCCAGCATTTTGACGGACAAAATGTTTTTCATATTAATTTATTTTCCCTTCTACATCATTCAAAAGAAAAAACGTCAGTCACAAAAATGGACTGTGTGGCCACTACCTTGTTGTCAGTCAGAAAGTACGTCCTGTCGGGTATATTAGAATAAGGAAATATTAAAATGGATGCCTGTAGCCATCTTGTATTAAATGGAAAGTCTTTTCTTTTTCAATTTTCCCTAGTTTTAGAAATGAACAGAGATTTTTTTTAAATAGTTCACGGCTAGGTGAAACCTTAAGGCTAGGGACAGATGAGCGCATTTTCTGCGGCCACCGTCAAAATGTACGTCGATGCGTGCGCACGCATTTTTTCACGGAATACGCTTAAGTGGTCAGACGATGCGCAATTCCGGACGTATTTCATGACGATGGGGTGAAAAGAAGTCTAGGGAAATCCGGCTGTTTGAACGTTATGTTGGCCGCACACTAGCAGCGTCTGACATCTCCTAATCACGCACACACGCTGCTATGCGGCCGCAGCGCACTCTGTACGTCAGTACCAGCGGTTTAACGTTCTCGAAAAAATGCGTTCATTTTCCACTTGCGTTGCGCCGGCCGGACTTTTGTGCGACCGTACGTCGTATATTGGCCGTCATTGCCCGGCATCTGCTGCTAGTGCGGCCGTGATTAAGTGCGCCAGAACGCGCGTTCGCACTGCCTCAGTCTGACCCTAGCCTAAGAGTTATGTTTTTTTTCTATAAATGCCAGACATGATCAGAGACGATAAAATGTTTTTATGTGATATAATGCTGAAGCTAAGTGCCAGACTGTCACGTTCAGCCACTATGGTGGTACCCGGCATACGCCAAGTAGGGCCCATGTATGCGTAAAAGCTGCTATATGCAGAGATGCGTGACACAATGATCTAGGATACGTAAATAAACCACAGGAGACACTGGGGACCTCTGCACGGCTATACCGAAGGAGCCCTATACTGATAGATCGGTCCTTAGAGTGGCCGAATCTGCACTAATAGAAAAAGGTTACCTTGTAGCCGTGCAGAGTCCTGGGGAAAACACAGACACCTGAAGGAATTATATTCAACAACGTGCAGGGAAGGACTTCAATATACAAAAGCCGTGGTCAACAGGGATACACAACATATAATTCAATAAGCACAGAACGGCTAGGGATTCCCAGAAGAGTGGTCAATGAATAAGCCAGGGGTCAAAACCAAAACGTATACCTTGAGCCAAAGCGGGGATATAGCACCAGAGAAAATCCATCAGCCAGGCCAGAGGGTCAATACCAGGAAGTCAATCAGAAACCTAGAACTCAGACAAGGGGGAAACACTGAGAAAGCACTAGGATAGAATAATAGGGAGCTCTCAGGAACAAATCTGTAGCTGAAGTGAACCAGGTTGCAAGAACATGGTAATATGGGCCCATGGCTTTATATAGGGGAGTAATCAGCCCATATCACCAGCAGAAGCTCAACGAGCAATGAACTTAACCCCTGAGCTGCATGTCAGGGAAAGCAGCACAGGGAAACACATGGAAACACAGACATAAGGAATACAGAGGGCAGGGAGACAGGGTTGGAACGTGGGAACGTGACACAGACATGTCATATTTAAATTTATTGGTGTTTTAACAAGTTTTGAAAGAAAAGATATTTTCTTTTTGGGTATAGGAACAAAGTTAAAATCTTTGCAAATGTATGATTATATTCACAAAATATATTTTTATAATCAATGTATATTTTATTATATTTACAGTAGAAAATAGATGCTCCAATAAATATTTGTAGAGTATAACTGGTAAATAGTATGATTATTGAAGAATAGATTCTGTTGATTTTAACTAGAAAGGAATTTACTTAGTAAAAACTTTGAGAGGAGTAGAGATATAAATTTAATTCTTGACAGGAGACACTCAAAGTCTAGTATTGAATATAGGGTCTTTGTTAAATCAGATTGATCTCTTGACCTGAGATAAGATATATAAAAATTAAATGTGGAATTAATTAGAAGTGCAACACTGCCCTCTAGAGGTATAGTAAATATTATATTAATATAAAGAACGTAATATTTAAATGGGAAGAGGTAGATTGTCAGTGACGTCAAATTGACTATAATTGAAGCTGCACTGTTTGTTACAACACAGACCATCGCAGGCAGATCACGCAAGCAGACCATCTCAGGACACCATGGACTTCAGATCATACCAAGACACGATTATGCATTAATTCAGACTGCCGATCATTCCACCACATTTCTAACTCACATGTTTTGAATATCTACATTGATAGTTTTCAAATATTCCAAAACAATAAAAGAATATTTCAAGGCTGTAACTCATTGAATCCAGATTGGAGGTAATGTAATGTAATTATATATATCTGAAGTATTTCTTGCAATAGATAGACTGAGATATCTCAGATTATTGTTAGATACAGAATCTAAAAATATATTTCTATTCTGCAGATAGAGATATGAAGAAGAATCGGATATAAGGATTTCTCCTAAAGAAACTGTTGCAAGATTGATATACCTATATATATATTGAATTTGGAAATTACTGTGATTGAAATTAATAAGCAAGGAATTATATAACTACAAAATAAAAAGCAAAAGATTAGAAGCTTAATTCTCGATATTAGGGGAGGATTCACTAAATAAGTTTTTATTACTTATTCTAAAAATAGAATAAGTGATAGCTCATCTTTTGTTGATCCACGTAGCATAGAGAGATCAATATATCGTTACAAGATCTAGCTTGTTAAACATTGGTTTGCTGGGAAATATATGTTAAATTTTCGTTAAGCAGAAATGTTTATTAACCATTTGTGTATAGTTACTAACTGATAAGGTAAATGATATTAATCATATATGCAGTTACTAACAGGTGATACATATATTGTGAAGCTAGTGTCTATGTGCTGATGAATGGATTGTGGTTTATAAGTTTTTGTTTCTGATATGAGATTTGAAACTTTTTTGTATACGTAATAAATATATATATTTTTATCCGATTATTGATTAGTGTATTCTTCAAAGCAAAACACAGACAATTAAAAGAATTTAGGAGAATTTCTAGGAAATATAAACGATTGATATTTGTGTCTCGTATAAGTTTCTTATTGAATAATAATCCCTACAGTCCGTTGTGCACGGACGCACAGTCCGCACAGAATGCGCTCGTCTGACCCTAGCCTTAAATGTGATTGGTTGACTGAAGAAAATGTTTTGGTGGAACTAAACAAATCAAATGTGAACAAAGCCCCAGGGTCGGACGGAATTCTCCCGCTAGTACAGAGGGAGCTATGTGTTGAAATATGTAAACCTCTGTTCGTAATCTTTCAAGGTTTTTCTCTAAGGAAACATACCAGAAGATTGGAGAAAAGCTGATTTAGTCCCTATATTCAAGGCTCTTTGCTGCAAGTGAAAAAAAATGACCAGTTTAAGAAATATGTAATAAAAACACGATTTTTTTTAGATTGAAACCTATGGGGAAAAAGCCTTGTTTCTTTAAACCCTTCACTGCTGATGCATTTCACCGCTGTGTGCTGAGCTCATTTTTACCGCATTTGCTCATCATGTTTAAACGCGATTTGAAGCCACATTTTATTACATGACCCAGACATATTACATATCTTTCTTTCCGGCAGATTCGGCAGATTTATAATATATATATTTTTTTTTAAATTCAGAGTTTTTTATTAAAGGAAACAGCAATACAGAAAAGGAAAAACAAACAAAAAGGAATATCAAGGTATACATCAGATGTAAGTAACATTTCTCAAGGACCTCACAACAGTCCCCCGACCATAGGGCTCAACAGTAACGATCCCCACGAGGACCGGATCGTCGCCAAGGCAATCTGTGTAATGACCAGGGTCACATCCGAGGGAAGGGCATCGGTGGGGTATTGAGAGGTGAAAAAAGACAGCGGAGCAGAGAAAAAGGAACAGGTCATAGAAGTAGAAGAAGAAGAACAGGGAAGATGGGAGGGGGAATGGGAGGGAGCGAGTCCGGATAGAACAAAGAAGGTCACACCACAGAAGGGGTGGGTAAGGATACTCAGTGAGAGCCAAGTCATTCGCCCAAACAAGGGTACTTAGCAGATCAGAGCCGCTTAGCACTTCCTCCATCTAAACTGTCGGCTCACTCATGGGCCCCAGGCGCAAAGATGCAGCGTATTCCTCCCAGTAATACCACTTCGACCCGAAATCCACGACAGTGCCTCGGATAGAAGCATCCAGGTGGTCCATGGAGCGAAGTGCCTGTACCTTAGTGACCCATTCACGATGTGAGGGTACTCTGGTTGTGCGCCAGAGGACGGGCACCAGAGCGAGAGCCGCAAGCAGCATGAGGAGTAGCACGGAGCGTTTAAGAGTCTTAACAGGGAACTCCACTTGGAGCAGAAGTATAATATATAATTTTTATATGTATATGTCATGTCCTGCCTGTATATTATAACAAAAAATGCAATAAAAGTTGAACTTTTAATCATCTACAGCATGTAAAGTGTTTTTTTTCGCATTTTATCACATGAGCGTTTGCGGTTATATTTTCTATGGGGTGCGCTTGTACAAAAATTAGAAATGAGTACTTGTTAAATTTTTTTGGGGGGAATTACGTGATGTTTAGCAAACGCACCCCATAGAAAAAATCATTAGTGCAGCATCATTGTTCACATTATAATTGAAATGTAAACAATATTGCTGCATTAAAAACCACACACAAAAAAATGTTTTTTTTAATTTTATTTATTATTTTATTTTTTTAATTTTGTTTTTACTTTGAACATGGTTATGTTTGGTATCATGCTCAGGCCTTTCGAATGACCCCCTCCATGACTCCCTAGCTGCCACGGTTCTGGAGATATCGGGGTTCAAAGGAACCCCTTATCTTCACCAGTGGATTTCCTTGGGATCCTTGGGAAATCCCTGGGCAGCTAGGGGTTCCCCGGCTATCTGACGTCATCGTGCTATGCGCAATACATCAGGAGGCGAGGGGGAACCCGGAGGTGGAGCCGCCATCCAAGATGGCGGCCCCCACCGGAGCTAAATTGCGATGTGGTGCTGCATCGCGATCTGGCATGTAAGGGGTTAAAAAAGGCACCGCTTTAAAGGGCAGACACTTCCCTTCAAAGCGGTGCTTTTTTTTCTGTAAACCCTCCCAATCGGGAGGGAGAGGGATCCAAAAGGATCCCAACCCCTCCCTTTCAGGCGATCTCCCGGCATTGCCGGGGGATCGTCTGGAAATGACGTCATCGTGCATGGCCCGATGACATCATTGACGTCGGGAGGGGCTTAACTTCAGCGTCTGAGGATGCTGAAGCCAGAATGCCACAGGACCCCGGACAGAGACGTGAGTGAGTATCTCTGTCGGGGCTCCTGCTTGCGGATGATGTGTTGGGAACGCCCTCTGCATATAGCGGGAGTCAATGAGGACGTTCCCCACACTTCATCTGCAGCGAAGGGGTTAAAAAAGTCAGGAAACCTAAAATTTCACCCAAAAAATCCTGAAAAATGACAAAAAAATTGCCAAAAAATAAACAAAATGGCTTTTTGCTGCAAGTGAAAAAAATAAACGGTTTAAGAAAGATTTATTAAAAATGCGATTTTTTTTATATTGAAACCAATGGGGAAAAAAGCCTTGTTTCTTCAAAATTAGTTTGGAAACCTAAAATTTCCCCCAAAAAATCCTGAAAAATACCAAAGGATGCTAAAAAATAAATAAACAAAATGGCAGGGTATTTGGCAGTTTTGTAGCGGATCGTCGGGTGCGTTCTGTGTTTTTTTAACAGCTTATCATGACAATCTAAAGTATATACTGTGGTTTTGAAGTGATTTTTCCATTCAAATCAACGTTTTTTGCAGCTGTTTTTGGATGCAGTCGGCAGCTTTTCCCTGCACTTCGGGGACACCGTGGTGAATGCTGAATTCATTGCAGGGACAGCAAAATTGACAACTCAAGGTGGGGGGAACGAAAGAGCACCAAAATTCTGGTGGAATTTCTGTGTTATTTTAATAGCCCTGTAAATGATTCCTTGCTAGCTGCAATTATGGTTCCCAAATTCCTATATATGCCCTCTCTGTCATCTTGAATTTTGTCCGGGCATGGTTCTTTTGTTCTTCCGTTCTTTTGTTATGTTTGCTTATAGCTGTTGTACCTAATGTCCAAGCTCCAACAGCTTGTTTTTACAATAATCTCTGGGAGAACCATCTGTATATTACCAGCTGATCTCTATGAAATTATTAGATACTGCTGGCTATTCCAACTTGCATATATAGATCTTTCTTGCTCCACAATCGTATTTGGTTTGATACTTAAAAAATAAAAAAAAGGATTTACGTGTTAAAAAATGAGTATCTGATAACTCATATCATTGTAATGTACTTAATATGGCTTTGTCTTTTTCACAACCTCGTGAATGATTTTCTGCATGTCTCTCTTTGCCATATGTCCTTCTTATTGCATTCTCAATAAACATTTTCAAATTAAAAGAAAATATTTTGAGAAAGCAAACGCTTGTATTGAAATAATGCACCAGAATCCCATATGCATTGTCTGCCTGCTTTGTGTTATAAATACACCAGTTGTTTTCTTTGAGCCTAATCTGCAGACACGTGCAGTGTCTAGAATAGGATGTTCCAGAATCCTTAATTCACATGGAGAGCCAGATTGTTCATCCTCGTGCAGGGAGCTCAACCTAATTCTAATCACATACTTCTCTGCTTTGTTTGCATCAACCTCACAATAAATCTTAAAGAGCTTACGGTAGTCACGATGACCAGCGGAGGGTACTTACATGCACTATAAATGAGTTGCATTTTACAGAGAAAAATGAAATGATTTTGTAACAGAAGTGTGTCTCTTTAGGCTGGGGTCAGACCAGCGCACTTTAAACGTGCGTTCTGGCGCACATAATCACGGCCGCACTAGCAGCAGATGACGGGCAATGACGGGCAATATACGATGTACGGCCGCACAAACGTCCGGCCGTGCAACGCAAGTGGAATTTGAACGCATTTTTCTGAGAACGCTGAACCGCTAGTACTGACGTACTGAGTGCGCAGCTGCGGCATATCGGCGTGTTTGCGTGATTAGGAGATGTCAGACGCTGCTAATGTCCAGCCAACATAACGTCCAGACGCAAAAAGAGTTTTATTGACGATCCGTACAAAATCACGCCCGAAAATGCGCGTCGTCTGACTGTTTTTGCGCATTCCGTGAAAAAATACGTCAATGCGTTCGGACGCACTTTTTCACGTTTGCGGGGAAAAATGCTTTAGTCTGACCCTAGCCTTAGAAGTGCTAACATGTGATAACATAATTCGACTGTTAAAATGTTGGTTTTGTGCCATATGATAAAAGGTCACTTTATTCTTTAGTATATCTACAAATGATAGATTATCTCCAGTAATTAAGTTTGACTTTATATTTGAACCAAGTCAAATAATAGAAAATGCACCACAATACAAAACCATAATAGACTTTTATAGAATTCATAAAAATGCAGCAAAACTACATAAGGGCATCTCCACACAAATCATGTTTCCTGGAATTAAAAATATTTAGTTTACTGTAGTTCCAATAACACTATGCATGTATACCGTCAAGCAGCATGCTATGCTAACAATTATGCAATGAAAGATATAAACGTATTAAGGATATCTATAGGAATAGCCTAATCGATACAGTACAATAAGCAAGGACCACTTCAAATATTAAACAATATTCTATACTAAAATCAGAAAACATAAACCAGCAATAGGAGGATTATGTGACAGCAAATTCAACCTGGGCCACTCTCAGGTGCAGAGTGCCACTGCAGGATCACTTCGCATTAATGCAGTATATGAATCCGCACACTGAGGAGAATTGCCTCTCTGCAGTATAATTAATGCAGCATATGAATCCACACACTGTTGGGAAGCGCCGCTCTGCAGTATAATTAAGGCAGCATATGAATCTGCACAGTGCAGGGCAGCACCTCTTTCCAGATCGATTCGGTGATTCGTATCGATTCATTTATCGGATATCTTAGTTTTCAGTTTTTATGAGTTATAATTAAAGCAGCATATGAATTCACATACTGCTGGGAAGTTCCCTGCAGTGTGTGGATATGCTGCATTAATTATACTGCAGAGAGGTGCTGCCCCGCACTGTACGGATTCATATGCTGCATTAATTTTACTACAGAGAGGTGCTTCCCCTCAGTGTGTGGATTCACATGCTGCATTATTATACTGCAGAAAGGCGCTTCCCAGCAGTGTGTGGATTCTTCTGCTGCATTAATTATACTGCAGAGAGGCTTCCCACCAGTGTGTGGATTCATATGCTGCATTGAAACCTATGGGTTAAAAAGCCTGGTTTCTTTAAAAAAGTTAGGAAACCTAAAATTTCACCCAAAAAATGCCTTAAAAATCCTAAAAGAATAAATAAGTAAAGAAACTTTCATAATATTGGTACTAGTAATCGACTTCCTATTTTTAAATAAGCAATAAAAAATGAAATAACTCCTAAAAAACAAAAAACTAACTGATCCGAAACACCTGAATTGATCCGAATCACCGAATCGATCCGAATCACTGAATCCCCGAAACGAAACAAAAAACTGTCCAAAATGACCCGAAACGAAAAAAAAAAGACCTGAAAAAAAACCCAAAACAAAATTAAAGGAAAAAAAGTCATGCACATGCCTAGTTCTACTGAGGCCGTGGTACTTTAATAATTACAACACACACCTCAGCACTGGACAGCACACTGTTCTGTAGAAAATCAAATGTACCTGGCTATGATTGTATTACTAGAAGATACAATATATTGCCAAAAGTATTCGCTCACCCATCCAAATAATCAGAATCAGGTGCAGTGGCGTCGCAAGGTGGGGGTGGGGGTGCGGCCTGCACCAGGTGACACCCGCCCTTAGGGTGACACTGTCACCCTAAGGGTGGGTGTCTCACCCTGCGCTGCATTATTCGGCTCCTTCTCGCGAGATCGCGGCTGGTCACGTGGCTCCCCTAGACTAGCGCCCAAGCTCCATGCCGCCGGATGCTCAGAGGGAGCCGAACACGCGGTGGCGGCAGGAGGTGAGCTGGGGCCTGGGGGCAGTATCCAGGAGAGGAGCTGGTGCATATCCATGAGAGCTGCTGGGGCATATCCATGAGAGGAGCTGGGGCATATCCATGAGAGGAGCTGGGGCATATCCATGAGAGCTGCTGGGGCATATCCATGAGAGGAGCTTGGGCATATCTATGAGAGGAGCTGGGGCAATATCCATGAGAGGAGCTGGGGCATATCCATGAGAGGAGCTGGGGCATATCCATGAGAGCTGCTGGGGCATATCCATGAGAGGATCTGGGGCAATATCCATGACAGGAGCTGGGGCATATCCATGAAAGCTGCTGGGGCATATCCATGAGAGGAGATGGGGCATATCTATGAGAGGAGCTGGGGCATATCCATGAGAGCTGCTGGGGCATATCCATGTGAGCTGGGGCAGTATCCATGTGTGCTGGGGGCATATCCATGAGAGCTGGGGCATATCCATGTGAGCTGGGGCATATCCATGTGAGCTGGGGCAGTATCCATGTGTGCTGGGGCAATATCCATGAGAGCTGGGGCAATATCCATGTGTGAGCTGGTCTGGGGGCAATATATTCATGTGTGAGCTGGTCTGGGGCAATATACCCATGTATCAGCTGGTCTGGGGCAATATATCCATGTGTGAGCTGGTCTGGAGCAATATATCCATGTGTGAGCTGGTCTGGGGCAATATATCCATATGTGAGCTGAGGCGCAATATATCCATATGTGAGCTGGGGCAATATATCCAAGGGTGAGCTGCTGGGGGCAATATATATCCATGTGTGCTTTCACTGCCTTCGAACAGGCACCGTACTTGCTGGCAGTTGGCAAAAATTTCTGTGAGCATATGAGAGAGCTCCACAGCAATAAACCTCACAGTAATGTGCGCTGTGTGTATGAGCATTCAGTGTTATATGGGAGTACTGATTTAGGAGTAAGAGTAGTTAAAAAAATCCATAAAACTCGGGGGGGGGGGTGACACCATAAATTACCGCAGCGGGTGACACCAACCCTAGTGACGCCACTGATCAGGTGTTCACTTCCATGGCCACAGGTATATAAAATCAAGCACCTAGGCATGAAGGCAGTTTTTGCAAACATTTTGAAAGAATGGGTCGCTCTCAGGAGCTCAGTGAATTCCAGCGTGGAACTAAGATAGGATGCCACCTGTGCAACAAGTCCAGTCGTGAAATTTCCTCGCTCCTAAATATTCCACAGTCAACTGTGAGCTGTATTATAAGCACGTGGAAGTGTTTGGGAACAACGGAAACAACTGACAGAGCGGGGTCAGCGGATGCTGAGGCGCATAGTGCGAAGAGGTCGCCAACTTTCTGCAGAGTCAATCGCTACAGACCTCCAAACTTCATGTGACCTTCAGATTAGCTCAAGAACAGTGCGCAGAGAGCTTCATGGAATGGGTTTCCATGGCCGAGCAGCTGCATCCAAGCCATACATCACCAAGTGCAATGCAAAGAGTCGGATGCAGTGGTGTAAAGCACGCCACCACTGGCCAACTTTAGCTTTAGTGGACTGCGCTTCTGGAAGAATGGTCAAAAATTCCCATAAACACACTCCTAAACCTTGTGGACAGCCTTCCCAGAAGAGTTGAAGCTGTTATAGCTGCAAAGGGTGGACTGACGTCATATTGAACCCTATGGATTAGGAATGGGATGTCACTTAAATTCATATGCGAGTCAAGGCAGTTGAGCGAATACTTTTGGCAATATAGTGTATAAGTATATGTGTATGAATGCGCATGTGTATCTGAGTATATTGCATATGAACTAGAGTGTATTATCTAAGAATAAACAGGGCTATTCACAGAGCTCCGAATTCTTGGAGAAAGGTAACTGAATTCAGCGTACGGTTACCTTTCCTGGCCATTCGGCTATCCAGAGAGCAGGCAATTCGCCAAATCCTGGCGAATTGCCTGCACATACGGTGCCTGTTTGGTGCCTGTTCGAGGGCAGTGAATCCCCATAGAGAAGCAATGCTTCGGCTATTCAGAGAGCAAAACCCAGCAGTGAAAAGTTGCCGAATTGCCCTGCCATTCGGTGGTTTAATTCGGCAGGTTTATTAAAGCAAATCCCATAGGCTTCAATTTTAAAAATATTCCCGTTTTAATACAATATCTAATAAACCGTTCATTATAATATTCTGCAGTAAAAAGTCTCTTTATTTATTGATTTTTTTAGGACCTTTTAGCTATTTTTTGGGATTTGTTTGCAAACTTTTTTTTAATCGTTCTTTCTTTTTTCTGTAACAGCCCTTTTTATTATCATTCATTGGACCTCATATGTAAATTTCAGACATTTTCGCTCAGTAGTTTGTTTGCAAACTGCGTTTCACTTTTCAAACATTCAAGCGTACTGGTTTTTTTTCTTCACCTCCTTCGTTTGCGGTGTTAGCTTTTTCCGGCGGCTGCTCTGCCCCATGATCGACTCCTGCTCGGGTTTCTCCGGCGTCTTCAGTGGGTTAATCCAGATGTTTTTGCGGGTTTCGGTGTATTTCGCCCTTGTTTTGCGGTGAGTTTTCGGCGGGTTTGCGGTGACTTTTCCCTGCATTACGGCGGCCCTGTGGTGCTTGCTGAATACACCGCAGGGTCGCCAAAATGAATGGGATCTCCAAATCGCACCGAATTGAAGAGAACGAAAAGTCACCGAACGTGCGGTGACTTTATGATTCTCTGTGAATAACCCTGATAGTGTTTGAATATGTGTGTGTATGTATTCAAGTACACACACACATTATGCATTGCATAGCCAGTTTCTGTTGACCAGCTGGAGCTACTTTGTGATAAGTGTGTGCATATGTCAGTGTTTATATGAACCCGTTTGCATGTTTGCATATGTCAGTATTGATTTGTGTCTGTCTCTGTATATGTCAGGGTCTGCATGTAAATTTGTCACTGACCATCTGCACAAGCCAATATTAGAATGAAGCTATCATTGTCTGTTTCAGGGCTCTATTACATTCATCGCGCAAAAATGTGCGTGTGTGCAAAAAACGCATTAACGCGAGGGGAAAAACCCTTTGCGCTGAATGTCAAATTACGTTGTTCACGCACAAAATGCGCGTTAACGTCTAACGCGAGTTACCCTGCGCGAATGCAAGTTCGTGCGCGCATCCCATACTTAACATTGTGAGCGCAAATGCGTTTGTGTGCTGGTATGCGGATGGTATTACAATCGATGCGCAACTTTTTACCAACGACATTTGCGCGTATAATTTTAACGTCTTTGAAAAGCTGGTGGTAACTGCAAATCTGAACGTTCTTTCCGAAAAGAAATACACCAGCACGACAAAAAAAATACAGCACAGTACAGTTACACATTCTACACACACCCAAACAATAAAATTGAGTGGTTGTGCGTGTTTTTTTTATTGCTGCAGCATATATACTCAGATTGATTTTGGCAGGTGCAAAAACTGAACGGGAGACAATTGTGTTTTTTAATTCCGATTGGCTGAATCGTGTGAGAAAATAGTCTGCCCACCGATTTCTGCGCACAGCGTTAATTTGCGGCCATTTTCTCGAGAATTTTTTATGCGCAATATTTTCGGACAGATGAAAAAATGCGCTCGGATCGTAATACCAGCGTTAATTTACGTGCGTTAACGTTTAACGCTGCGTGCAAAAAAATTGCGCTGCGCGTACGAATTAGCACGGAGAATCTAATAGAGCCGTCAGTGTTTAATATCTCTATGCCTAACAATGTCTGGTTGTATCTATCAGTGGTGGACACAGACACAAGCTTCGAGAGGGGCACTCGAGCTTGGTTCACAGTAACAGTGACAGGCAGAGCCATGCCAAATCGCAGGCTGCGCTCATCACCCTTTTCAGAACATTATCACTCATGGCTCCAGGCAGCACTTTGTCAGGGGCGGCATTTTGCTGCCCTTTCAAAAGCCACAAAATGGGTGCCGGACTGGCTGCCCCGACCTCGAGAAGACAGAGTGGCCACGTGGACCTCAAGTAGGCTGAGTGGCCGCTGGAGGGTCTTGAATGTAGCAAGCGGCCATCTGGACCTTGAGTAGAACGGGTGGTCGCCAGGGCCTCGAGTAGGTTCTTTTTTTGCCACCTGGGCCTCTAGTAGCTCCTGTAGCCAATGGGGCCTTGAGTAGCTCTTGCTGCTGTCAGGAGCTTGAGTAGGCAGAGTGGCCCCTGTAGTCGCGAGTAGGTCTTCAAATAGGCCTTGTGACCACTAGGGTCTCTGGTACGTTGAATGGCTCCTTATGACTTGACGCAGGTTTACAACAATCCAGGTCTCCATGACTGGAAAGGGGAGGATGCCCTCTGTGTAGGTGTGTGTATGTGTGACGGTATGTGAGTGGATGTGTTATTTTATGTAGAGGGATGTGTAACTGTTAACTGTATGTGTGGGGATATGTAACTGTATATTATTATTATTCTTTATTTATAAAGCGCCAGCATATTCCGCAGCGCTGAATATATTTGAGTATGTGTGATGGTATGTGTGGGGATGTGGATGTGTGACTGGGGGGTATATGGATGGACTGTGCGGGCTCTGCAAATTTCTATGAATTTTATTGCTGTTGTGCTCAGTGATACAGTAATATACAGTGTGTCTGAGAGTGAGTTTTATTGCTGTGGAGCTCTGTGATATGCTTAAACACAAGGGGCCCTATCACCTGGTGTGAGCTAAAACGCCAATGCTACATGAAATATCTGGTGCGAATCGTTAAAAATGTAGCGCCTGTCGACCCACCAACAGATCACCTTGTTCGCAGTTGTCAGTAGGGATGCACCAATACTACTTTTAAGACCGAGTACAAGTACCAATACTTTTTTCAGGTACTCCCCAATACCGAGTACCGATACTTTTATTTAATGTCATGTGACCGCTTTTCAATAAGAATAGACCTCATATATATATTGCCCCCAGCTCACACATATTGCCCCAAGGTCAATCATATTTATATTGTTGATATATTGTCCCCAGCTCACACACACATATATATATATATATATATATAATACTACCTGTGCACGCGCTACAGTGGAAAGGCAGTGGGAGATCAGGGAGGTCAATGCGTGGCTTAAGTCTTGGTGCAGGAAGGAGGGCTTTGGGGTTTTAGAGCACTGGGTTCATTTTGCATCGGGGTACAATCTGTATAGTCGTGATGGATTGCATCTGAATGGAAGATGGTCTGCTGTGCTGTGCTGTGGGACAGGATGGTTAAAAGGGTGGAGGAGACTTTAAACTAGTGGAAGAGGGGGAGGGATACAGAAGCTTACAAAATGGAGACAGAGCAGATAGTGGATGGGTTTCAGCTCAGGGGGGTGGAGACCGGGGGAAAGGTAATGTAAGAACAGTGAAGGCATGCAATGTAACATTCAGCATGTGTGGGTAGAGACAATATTAAATGTATGCTTTCTAATGCAAGGTGCCTCAATAACAAGATGGGGGAACTAGAGGCTATAGCATACACTAAGCAATACAACATAATAGGCATTACAGAAACATGATGGGATGAAACGCATGACTGGGCTGTAAACTTACATGGTTATGCATTGTTTAGGAGGGATAGGAAACATACGAAAGGGGGTGGAGTGTGTTTTTATGTAAATCAGGATTTAAGGACAAATATTACACACCTGGTAAGCGATGAAGGAACTGTGGAATCCTTATGGGTAAATATTTCTTTGGGGAATAAATAGGGAAGTCAACTATTGGTTGGCATATGCTATAAACAACCTAATAAAGATAATGATGAGGAAGAACAACTTTTAGAGCAAATTAGGAAGGCTGCACATCTGGGTAGCATTTCAATTATTGGAGATTTTAATTACCCGGGCATTAAATGAGGATAGTGGGACTAGTAATTCAGCGAAGGGAATCCGGTTTCTGAACCTGTTAAATGATACCTTCATGACAGAGCTGGTAGAAACACCAACTAGAGAGGATAACTAAAAGGAAAAAGGTAAATGGGTGCAGATCAACAATAAATGAAAATCTGTATAAATGCGTGCAGCATGCAGCAAGGTCCCATGTGTACTCACTCCTAAAGTGCACACCAGAAGTCAATATATAAAATAAAAAAGAGTCCTCGCGTAAACATGCAGATCCAAAAAAATCTTGTTTTCTTGTTTTATTTTCTCCTCTAGTGTCCTAAAATAGACAAAGCAGTCTGCAACCTTGGAGGTATCAGTGAGAATCTTACCAAATATCACCACTGTACTATATGCCATTACAGCTTAGAGCCGGCTTGTGTCTGGCTCTTAAAAAGGTGAGTTGGATGTGTATAGTTTCCCTATGTGTTCCTGAATACAAGACGTACTGCGCAATGTATGTCCTGCTTTGTCTATTTTAGGACACTAGAGGAGAAAATAAAAAGTAAAAAAGATTTTTTTGGATCTCCATGTGTGTGCGAGGACTCTATTTTATTTTATAGAGAGGATAACTGTCTGGATCTGGTTAGAACAAATAATGCGTATCTTTTCTCAAATATTCATGTAAGGGAGTAGTTGGGAAACAGTGACCATAATATGGTCTCTTTTGAAATAAACTCAAAAAAACACATTCATAGGGGGCATACTAAAACATATCATTTTAAAAAGGCCAACTTTATTAAAATAAAGGAAGCTCTCAATGTCATTGACTGGCAGAAACTCTTTCATGGGAAAAACACTGAGGATAAGTGGAATATCTTTAAAATAACACTAGAGAAGTACACTTCACAATATATTCCACTGGGTAATAAATATAAAAGAAACAGACTGAAACCAATGTGGCTTAGTAGGAAGGTAACCAAGGAAATGAAAAATAAAACAAAGGCATTTAAAGCTTTGAAAATCTGAATAACGATCCATCCATAAGCATATAAGGCAGCCAATAAATCATGTAAAAAAAAGCGATTAGATGGCTAAACTCAGAAAATGAAAAAATTAATATAACCAAAAGAATGACCAACACTAGAATTCTAAAAAACCCAAGAGTGAAAATGTAGGTTCACTAAAATCTGAGTCAGGGGTATTGTTATCTGGAGATCAAGATAAGGCAGAAATTTTGAATGATTATTTCTCTTCAGTATTTATCAAAGAGAAACCTATAACAGGAGATAATCAACACTCAAGAAGCTCAGGGGTTAATAGGGAAAGCTCTTACTATAGGGATAGCACAAAATGAATGAGCGTCTTGTCTCTGGCACTCAGGGGTTTTATAGGGAGTCAGGAGCCAGTCCCGCCTACCCACTAGCCCCTCCTCTCCAGTCTCTCCCCCCTCCGGTTGGATCAGTGGGGGGAGATCCCCGGCATCACCATGAACGTCACTCCTATAGTGGATGCTGAGGCCACGCCTCAGCCCAACCCGCCATGCGCACGCCGACCCGTCCGAACGCTGGAACCACGAGGAGTCCCCGCCATCTTGGACAGGAGAAGAACTCCGCGGCCGGCGCTCAGACCCTACAGCCCGCGCACCCCGGTCGAGAGAGCGGCGCTCCACCTCCACGCCACCTCGGAGGATGCATACAGGACCCCGGTGAGTCCGAGGAGTCGGGGAAGCGGCATGGCATCTGCCAGGACCTGACAGAACCCCCCCTGAAGGCGCGACCTCCAGGGGCGCCTCGGGGCCGGTTTACCCGGATAACGCCGATGGAAGGTGGAAACCAACCGAGGGGCATGAATCAGGGTTGAATCACGGCTCCCAAGAACGCTCCTCAGGGCCATACCCTTTCCAGTGTACAAGGTACTCAAGTCGTCTACGATGCCATCGAGCGTCTAATATGGCCTCTACTTCGAACTCCTCTGTGTCATCCACTATGACTGGAGGTGGAGGCGTCTTGTGCCTCTGAACGTATCGATCTGGGTAATGTGGTTTCAAGAGCGAGACGTGGAATATCGGATGTATCTTCATGGAAGGGGGTAATTTGAGACGAACACAGACTGGGGACGGTATTGATAGAATGGGGAACGGACCCAAGAACCGAGGACCCAACTTCTTTGTTGGACAAGTCAGACGTAGGTGTCTAGTGGAAAGCTAAACCTGGTCTCCATTATAGACCAGAGTGGAGTTTCGTAACCTATCAGCGTAACGTTTTTGCTGTTGTTGTGCTTCCTTCAAGGCCACTATGATTTGTTGACGACCGTCCTGAAGATGTTGTAGTCGTTTGCTAACCTCGGGGACTGGACTCGTTGACAAATCTGGGAGGGTAGAGGGATGAAACCCGTAGTTGACGAAAAACGGGGTATTACGGATAGAGTCGTGGAATTGTGAATTATATGCAAACTCCGCTGTGGGAAGAAGGTTGTTCCAATCATCCTGCTGATAACTAGAGTAGCATCTTATATATTGTTCCAACTGTTGATTTACCCTTTCTGTTTGACCATTAGATTGCGGATGATAGGATGATGAAAAGCGTATTTTTATATGGAGAGCCTGACAAAAGGCTGACCAAACCTTCGAGGTGAATTGGACCCCTCTGTCTGAGACTATAGAAGAAGGGACACCATGAATACGCACTATTTCTTTGAGGAATAGCTATGCCGTTTCACTGGCAGTGGGCAGACCTGGTATCGGGATGAAGTGAGCCATCTTTGAGATCCGGTCGACGACAACCATGATGGCTGTATTTCCTTGAGAAGGTGGAAGGTCTACTATAAAATCCATTGACAGGTCTCTCCATGGTGCTGAAGCAGTGGGTAGGGGTTGCAAAAGTCCGACCGGTTTACATTTAGGTGACTTCATCATGTTGCACGTTGGACAAGTACGGACATAATCCGTGACATCCTTTTTGAGTGATGGCCACCGGTATAATTGGCGAGCTCTGTGGAGCGTCTTTCTTATATAGTTACATAGTTACATAGTTATATAGGCTGAAAAAAGACATGCGTCCATCGGGTTCAGCCTCTCCCACATAACCTACTGCTGTTGATCCAAAAGAAGGCAAAAAACCCAGTCTGAAATATGCAACATACCGGGAAAAAATTCCTTCTTGACCCCAGAATGGCAGTCAGATTTCTCCTTGGATCAAGAAGCATTTACCCACATATTAAATATTATAACCCTTAATATTCTGTGTCTGCAGGAAGTCATCCAGTCATTTTTTAAAAGTCTGTACAGACTCTGACCCAACCACCTCAACAGGCAGAGAATTCCACAGCTTTATTGTTCTCACCGTAAAATAACCCTTTCTATGCTTTAAGCTAAATTTTCTTTCTTCCAGTCTATATGGATGACCCCTTGTCCTATGTATAGACCTGTTAATGAATAGGTTATCAGACAATGGTTGATAATGGCCCCGTATATATTTATATAAGGTTATCAGATCCCCTCTAAGGCGCCATTTTCTAAACTAAACAGGTTTAAGCTTGTTAGTCTTTCCTCATAACTTAACCCTTCCATTCCCCTTTAATTAATTTAGTTGCCCGTCTCTGCACTTTTTCTAACGCTATATATATTTTTTTTAAGACAGGTGCCCAAAATTGCACGGCATATTCAAGGTGCGGCCTGACCATTGATTTATACAGAGGCAAAATTATGTTTTCATCCCGTGAGTGAACTCCCCTTTTAATGCATGCCAATACTTTGCTGGCCTTGGCGGCTGCTGTTTGACATTGCACATTGTTACTTAGTTTGAAGTCTATGATTATTCCCAAATCCTTCTCCTGCTTGGATTTCCCTAACTCCGTACCATTTAGGGTATAAATTACTTGTGTGTTCTTCACTCCAAAGTGCATAACTTTGCATTTATCTAGATTAAATCTCATCTGCCATTTAAGTGCCCAGTCCCCCAATTTATCTAAATCCCTCTGCAGCGAAGTAACATCCTGCTCACATTGTATTACTTTTCCTAGTTTTGTGTCATCTGCAAACACTGATACATGACTTTCAATGCCTATCTCAAGGTCATTTATAAATAAATTGAATAGTATTGGTCCTATAACAGACCCCTGAGGGACACCGCTTACCACTGGTGTCCATCTTGAAAATGTACCATTTATGACCACTCTCTGTACCCTATCTTTTAGCCAGTTTTCTATCCAAGAACAAGTATTTTCATCTAGACCAATTTTTCTTAATTTAAATAGTAACCTTTTGTGTGGAACTGTGTCGAAAGCTTTGGCAAAATCTAAGTAAATCACATCCACTGCGACCCCCTGATCTATACTTCTACTTACTTCCTCATAGAACGGAATTAGGTTAGTTTGACATGATCTGTGTTTCATGAAACCATGCTGATTTTTGCCAATTACATTATACCTCCCAATAAATTCCTGAATATTATCCCTTAGTAACCCCTCAAATACTTTCCCAGCCACAGATGTTAAGCTCACAGGTCTATAATTCCCAGGCACAAATTTTAAACCTTTCTTAAATATAGGGACCACGTCAGCTTTTCTCCAATCCTCTGGTACTATTCCTGAAAGAAAAGAATCTTGAAAGATTAAGAACAGAGGTTTACATATTTCAACACATAGCTCTCTCAGTACTCGCGGGTGAATTCCATCTGGCCCTGGGGCTTTATTCACATTCACATTGTTTAATTTCTGCAAAACCTTGTCCTGCCATAGGGGAGTCATGGATGTTTTTTAGTACTTCCATTAGGTTTTCTGGGGAGACATAAAGACGTTGGTCTTGAGATGACTGATCTTTGAAGGGTTTTGTACCTCTTTTAAGTTTGGAAAAGAGGGTCGACTGGATCATCATAAAGTGTTTTTGCTGTAAGATCGTAGGGGTGGATGCCTCTCCCGTGGAGTCTACTGAATAGCACCTGGATAAGGTGTCTGCTTTCCCATTTCTACTACCAGGTCTGTACGTGATGTGGAAGTTGAATCTTGTGAAAAATAAGGCCCACCTGGCTTGCCTAGGTCGAAGACGTTTGGCGGTTTTTATATGTTCAAGGTTTTGGTGGTCGGTGTATACTGTAATGGGGTATAGGGATCCTTCCAGAAGATGTCTCCATTCTTCGAATCCGCGCTTAATCGCTAGTAGTTCTTTGTCTCCGACATCATATCTTTTTTTAGCCGGGTTCAGACGTATCGAATAAAAAGCTATAGGGTGTAGATTGCCACTGTTGAGATTCCTTTGTGATAGGATGGCACCGGTGGCACTTTCTGAGGCGTCTACTTCGAGAAAGTAGGGATGGCTAGGATCCGGTTGTTCTAAGATCGGGGCTTTGGTGAATAGGTTTTTCAATTTAAGAAAGGCTTTTTGAGTGTCCTCTGCCCATATGAATTTTTCATGGTTTTTGGTAAGTTTGGTAAGGGGTTGCACTAGATGGGAAAAGTTTCTAATGAATTTTCTGTAGAAATTTGCGAATCCAAGAAACCTAAGGACTTCCTTTTTGTTTGTGGGAGTGGGCCAGGTGTGTATTGCAGATACTTTGTCGGGGTCCATTTCGAATTTGCCAGGAGAAAGGATATATCCTAGGAAGGGAATTCGTGATTAGTCAAAGGAACATTTGTCCAACTTGGCATATAAAAGGTGGTTGCGAAGGTGGGAAAGGACCTCTTTCACGTTCTTCCGATGCTCTTCCAACATGGGTGAATATATCAAGATATCATCTAAATATATCACCACAAAACGATCTAACAGGTCTCTGAAAATATCGTTCACCAAATGCTGGAAAGTTGCTGGAGCATTACAAAGCCCATAGGGCACTACTACGTACTCGAAGTGACCATAGCGAGTACGGAATGCAGTTTTCCACTCATCTCCTTTACAGATACGAATGAGGTTATAGGCTCCTCTTAGGTCTATGAACAAAAAGCTCCAAGGTGGTAAAAAACATTCTCAGAACTGGAAATAGGTTAGAATTTGAAAGTATATTTAATTTTTATTATACGGATATTCCGAAAAACACAAATAATACAATAATTACAACAACAATATATTAGAAACATATAAAATTGCACATAGATTGTTGAATAATAGGTGATGAGTTGGAAACTGTAAAAAAGCTGTTGACTGTTGATCATTATCAATGAATCACTGCTAACATAACATTCACCTGGCTAGTGGCGAGAAAAATGTCTGTAGAATGGCCAGTTACTGCAAAGTAGCCCTAGCACAATCAGGTCAGTATAGATCTTATATTGCAGACATTAAATGACACTTGAGCATCAGAATGCAATAAAAAACAAAAAAACATTCTATGAGTCCCAGAAGACCCTATGGTAAAGTATCTGCAAATGCAGAAAATGAATTAAATAGAAGTCATACAATGTAAATCTTAACTAGTGTACTGGACTACTGTCCCAGAAGAATCAGTTGGATAAATTCTAATATAAAGAGCAGATAAATCAATGTACACTTGTATTGAAATTATTCTAATGAAGTGCAACAATCAGCTGTTGCTAATAAACTCAGACTGAACCCAAATAAACCTAAGGCAATTAATATTCATACACAGAGTACTTTTATATTGAAGCCTCAAAAAAGGGGGAAGAGAATGAAGTATATAGAACCATGGGATTGGATAGAGCAACCATAATAAATAGTAATATATAATGCATCAAAAAAAACCACATAATTAAATATATTGATTAGTATTCAAGACTCCACAGTTAAAGGAGAGGATACCTATATATATATATACACTACTACAGGTGTATCCTATAGATATATAGCACAGGTGTGCCGATTTGCAGAATATCCCACAATTTACCGGACTAGTAACACACATTCATGTCATATGGTTAGCAAGGGCCAATTACTTTGGCCGAATTCCCTAGCATCTCTCTCAGTGCTCACAAAGCAGCTGATTACTAGAACATGCAAATAGAAGTTCCCTTATGAGCGGGGCGAGTCAGATTGACAATAAACTATCAACAATTAACATGCCCAAGGGTGATAGAAAGACAAAGTTCTATACTAGTGTTCATATATTATTAGTGAATGCCACAAACATAAGATCGGCATAGAATTAAATCATACCTATCAGATGATTGTAATGGTCGATGATTCAACAATTAGAAAGCAAAAAATATTTTTCTCTTTTTCTCCCTTTTTTTTCTTATTTATATCTTTTGTAAAAAAGAAATAAATAAATTTTAAAAAAAACAGCGACCATATTAACCCTTTCGCTGCTGAGCCTTTTCCCACCTCTGTGCTGAGCTCATTTTTACCGGTTTCGCTCATCATGTTTAAACGCGTTTTGAAGCCTTATTTTAATATATGACCCAGACATATTATATATCATTCTTTCTGGCAGACTGTGCAGATTCATAATATGTCATTATTATATGTATACGTTATGTCATGTCTGTATATTATAACAAAAAATGCAATAAAATTAGAATTTTCAATAATTTACAATGTGTAAAGTGTTTTTTTTCACATTTTAAAATGCGATCGTTTGCGGTTATATTTTCTATGGGGTGCACTTGTTAAAAAAATTAGAAATGAGGAATCGTTACTTTTTTTTGGGGAAAATTCGTGTTTTTTAGCAAACGCCCCCCATAGAAAAAATCGTTAGTGCAGCATCATTGTTCACATTATAATTGAAATGGGAACAATATTGTTGCACTAATAAATCTAAAAAAAAAAAAAATAATAATTTTTTTAATTTTTTTTTAATTTATTTTTTAATTTTTTAAATTTTATTTTTAATTTTTTTTTTTTACTTTTTACATGGTCATGTTTGATATCATTGGAAAGGCCACGCTGTGGCCGTTCCAATGTTAGTAAACATTAACCCCTAGCTGTCACGGATCGGGAGATAGGGGGTTGATTGGAACCCCCTATCTCCACTATAGGTGGCAGCAAGGGGTTAATTTAAAAACTGGCACCATCGCGCTCTGCGCGATGACGCCAGTCATTAGGGGATATCCCGGAAGCTTGGCCGACATCCAAGATGTCGGCCAGCTCCGGGAGGGGACCGCGATATGGCGCATGTTGGCGCCATATCGCGATCCAGCCCCCTAGGGGTTAAAGACAGCCGCCGCTTGGAAGGGCAGGCTGTGCCCTTCCAGGCGGTGCCTGCCTTTAATCGCTGGCCTGCACGGATGGGGAGGGGGGGAGGTCCGAAGGACCTCCCCCCCTCCCCTTCAGGCACCTTCCCTGCAATGGCGGGGGGTGCCTGAAATAGACGTCATCGTGCCCGCCGGGGTCCCGGAGGTTGGGCTGACATCGATGATGTCAGCCCGCACCGGGGGGCCGAGCGATCAGCCGGAATACCGGCTGATCGCGGGCTGCAAAGGGAGGACGCGCTCAGCGCGTCCTCAGCAGCCAAGTACCAATGCGGTTGGACGCGCTGAGCGCGTCCACCGCATTGAAAGGGTTAAAATACAGAGATGCTTGTTTGGAATTGGACCATATGTTAGAGGGAGAGAAAGGAAGGTTTGGAAGAGGGAGAAGAAAGAAATTTAAAATAGAAAAAACAAACAAATAACACGTGTTGAGAAATAATGAATGACACTGATCTTGAAAGTATAAATTATTGAACCTATATTCGAAAAATGACAGAATAATGCGAAACACATTTAGATGAATGGGGTAAAAGAGAAACCTTCGTTTAAACCATCAGGAGAGAGGGTACCGAGTGTATATATCCAAAAGCTCTCTCTACGACGTAAATACAGATCGTAGTTTCCTTTTCTTTGTTGTGGCTTAACTAATTCAATACCACAGAAGCGCATCCTGGAGGTATCGCCGCTTTGGCATTCGCGTACATGCCTAGCGACCGGTGTGTCCTGGCCTCGCACGGAGAGAATATGCTCTCTTATCCTGTGTTTAAAGGGCCGAAACGTTTTCCCCACATATTTTTTACCGCACCCTCAAACAAGCATATAGACTAGTCCCGTGGAGTTACAGTTGAAAAATGATTTAGCCTCAATTGATAGCTGTTCTTTGCTATCCTTAAAGGACCTTGAGTTTTTAAGTATAGATGCACAGCTCTTACACTTCCCACATGCATATGTACCTTTCAGGTTAGTTTGAAGCCAGTTGGTACGTATAGGTTTCTAATGATAGTGACTAGCTACCAGCATATATTTCTTGTTCACCATCTTCTTTCTTTGTTCCTCTTAGGTCTATTTTGGAGAATATTGTGGCAGATTGAAGACGTTCCATTAGCTCTGGAATAAGTGGTAACGGATATCGATTTTTAATAGTGATGTGGGTCAGTTCACGAAAGTCT
This sequence comes from Leptobrachium leishanense, assembly GCA_009667805.1. Classification (NCBI taxonomy): domain Eukaryota; kingdom Metazoa; phylum Chordata; class Amphibia; order Anura; family Megophryidae; genus Leptobrachium; species Leptobrachium leishanense. Next base: position 229,251,109 of record CM019066.1, on the reverse strand, counting down.
ACGCACGGGCTGAGTCCCCCATCTTTCTTCCCTATGAAGAATATCCCCGCCCCTGCCGGAGAAGTTGACGGACGTATGAAGCCTTTTTGTAAATTCTCTTCTATATAGGCTTTGAGTACTTCGAGTTCTGGGGTTGAGAGAGGATAGATGCGTCCAAAAGGTATAACCGCCCCGGGAAGGAGGTCAATGGGGCAGTCGTATTTGCGATGCAGGGGAAGAGTTTCTGCTCCTTTCTCATCAAACACATCTTTATATTCTTGATAACAAGTAGGTAGCTGTACCTCGGTTCTTCTCATATTCGTGTCCAGTATCGTATTGACGGATAATGGAGGAGAGGACTCCAGACACTTCTGGCTGCAATAAGGAGATGAGAAGGTGACCAGCCCCGTGGACCATTGTATTATCGGATCATGCTGTTTAAGCCAAGGTATACCTAGTATCACCGGGAACATAGTCCCTTCACCTAAGTCAAAGGAGAGGATCTCTTGGTGGCGAGGTCCCACCAATACCTTAACGGGTAGCGTTTCTTGGGTGACTACCCCAGAACTTAAAGAAGATCCATCCACAACCTGTATCTTTATAGGATATTTTTTGTTGTGCACAGGAACACACAAACAGCGAGCAAGAGAAAAATCTATGATGCAGTTACTGGCTCCAGAATCAACCATTGCGCGGAGGGGGATCTTCTTGTCGTCCCACTGTAAGACAATTTCAAGAGAGAGAAGATGCGTGGAGTCAGAGGGTGACTCTGCGATTCGTACAGGACATAGAGGCTTACCTCTGAATCTGTTTTTCTCAGGACAGGCTCTAGCCACATGGCCTAGTCCTTCACAGTAAAGGAAACGATTTTCTCTTCTACACCGCTCCAATTCAGCAGGGGGCAGATGACCTCGTATTAATCCAACCTGCATAGGTTCCTCCGAGGATGTAGGTGGTGAAGAGGAGATGGGAGGTAGGGTCAGCAGTCATGGAGTGCTAGAGCCAGTTCATCGTGCCGGGGGTGGTAGGGAGAGTGGAGAACTGGTGTTTCTCTCTTGTTGGCGTTCACGCCACCGGCGATTGACTGAAATGGACAGTAGAATGATCTCCTCGAGAAGTCGAGGATGTTCTCCTCTGACTACCTCGTCCTTTATGTGGTCCGCCAGCCCCCTTCGGAATTGATCCACCAGGGCGACTTCGTTCCAGGTGGTATCCAGAGCGTACTTCTTAAAGGACGTAATATACTCCTCGACAGGGTGTCTCCCTTGTCTCAAGGCTCGGATCGCAGTTTGGGCAGTATCCATTTTGAACGGATCTCCGAACAACGTTTCCATGGAGGCCAAGAACGACAGCCAAGAGTTCAAAGCGGGATCTTGGGCATGTATCAAGGTATGGGCCCAAGTACATGCCTCTCCTGTCAGTAGGGTGATTACCATTTGGATCTTTACATGATCGTTAGTGTAGGTACGAGGTTTAAGTGAAAAATACAGGAGACAGCTTGTTATGAAGTCCTGGAACTGTTTTCGGTCTCTGTTGAAGCACTCTGGTGTGGATACTTCTGGTTCTGGGATAGGGGAATCGCCTCCTGTAGGTACTGATGAGGCAAAAAATGACCAGGGTAGAAGCGTAGCAGGACCAGGTTGTCCAGCTTGGAGATCCTGTAACAGAGATTGAATCTGCACCTGGTTTGACTGCATCTCCTGTAGAGATTGTGATAGCGACCCCATCTGACGTGTTAGGGTAGTCAAGGCTTCGGCCAGCTCTGCAGATTCCATAATCTGGCTCATTCGTTATGTTAGGGATCTGGAAGTGGAACCCAGGATGCAGAGAGGAGGATGATGGAGACGTGGTTACCAAGGATTAGGCTAAGAGAATGGTCTAGACGTTCCAAGGTCAGGGCTGGCAGCAAGAGTCGTAGTAGAGAGGATAGCTGGGGTTGGCAATGGGTATAGCAATCAGATAATCAACACTCAAGAAGCTCAGGGGTTAATAGGGAAAGCTCTTACTATAGGGATAGCACAAAATGAATGAGCGTCTTGTCTCTGGCACTCAGGGGTTTTATAGGGAGTCAGGAGCCAGTCCCGCCTACCCACTAGCCCCTCCTCTCCAGTCTCTCCCCCTTCCGGTTGGATCAGTGGGGGGAGATCCCCGGCGTCAACGCGAACGCCACTCCTATAGTGGACGCGCTGAGGCCATGCCTCCGCCCAACCCGCCGTGCGCACGCCGACCCGTCCGAATGCCGGAACCACGAAGAGTCCCCGCCATCTTGGACAGGAGGAGAACTCCGTGCCCGGCGCCCGGACCCTACAGCCGGCGCACCCCAGTCGAGAGAGCGGCGCTCCACCTCCACGCCACCTCGGAGGACGCATACAGGACCACGGTGAGTCCGAGGAGCCGGGGAAGCGGCATGGCGTCTGCCGGGACCTGACAGGGAGCTATGTGTTGAAATATGTAAACCTCTGTTCTTAATCTTTCAAGATTCTTTTCATTCAGGAATCGTACCAGAGGATTAGAGAAAAGCTGACGTGGTCCCTATGTTTAAGAAAGGTTTACAATTTGTGCCTGGGAATTATAGACCTGTGAGCTTAACATCTGTGGCTGGGAAAGTATTTTAGGGGTTACTAAGGGATAATATTCAGGAATTTATTGGGAGGTATAATGTAATTAGCAATAATCAGCATGGTTTTATGAAACACAGATCATGTCAGACTAACCTAATTGTGTTCTATGAGGAAGAACGTAGAAGTAGAGATCAGGGGGTCGCAGTGGATGTGATTTACTTGGATTTTGCCAAAGCTTTCGACACAATTCCACACAAGAGGTTACTATTTAAATTAAGAAAAAATGGTCTAGATCAGTGGTTCCCAACCTTTTCTGGACCACCGCCCCCTTTGCAAGAACAAAAAATTCCATCGCCCCCTCCTCCGTAATAGTTATACCTAATATTAAA